>JAMKCH010007238.1:0-32742 GCA_023653785.1 Ophioderma brevispina
AGACCAAGGTGCGTTTACTCCATTTTCCATGCCGATGTGTGAAATATGACAATTGAGTGACCTTTGCAAGAATTAGTCGTTTTAGTATCGTTTCCAATTGTTTCGGTACATTTTCCCCTTCGAAAGAATATATGAAGGCGCATATTTAAAATCTATTGTCGTATTTTAAAGCATTACAATGTCTTTGCTCAAAATAAATGAAAGTGAAGATTGTCGACGAAGTAATTATTTGGCAGAAGAATGGTATAATACAAGATCAAGATTTCTTGCTAGCAAAATGCTAGTTTAACCCCCGCCCCCGGACACTATCAACCCAATCGATCAAAAGTTAAAATAACAAATGTACAATTACAAAACCCATTTTCCAATTGGAAATTGATGAGAAAAAAAATGATGAGAAAATGATTAGAAAGCTATAACGGAGTTATGGTTCATATTTCAATGGGAGATATCCACTCTCCGCAGGTGTGCTCATAATTATTATAAAGATCTACATTTTTCAAGGTCATACTTGGGGAAAAGTTTCAGAATCCTCCGATTTGTGTTTGAAAGTGTTGATCTGGTCAAAATTCCAGATGAACTGTACAAATATCTACATTTTCACCTTTTCTTTTATGAAATGTTTCTCTTTTCTCAATTTTACAGGATTTTCAAACAATAACACCCGATTTCAAAATGAACGTCAATGGCGGACGATACTTCACAGCTCAGGAGATGATAGACCGTGGATCGTATAATGTCTTTCTCTCCGGAAGTCCGTTATACGACGCCTCAGCAGAAACAGCCGAGTCCGCAACCAATCTCTTCAGTAGAGTTTTCACCGAGGGATTTGCTTGGGAAGTACTGGAAGTGATACAGGGTAAAATATGTAGATGAAAAAAAAAAGCAAAAAATAGTTGAAGCTTAAAAATACATTTTCACCCAAATTACTTGTTAAACATTAATCTAGATTAATATAATGGGTTTCGTGTGGCATTTATTTTGAGGGGATCAGTCTTGTTAAGTGTCTTGACAATGTTTGATCCGACACAAAGAGCGACTTTCAATTCGGAAAATTATTTCCAAAGACGTAAATGTAAAGACATAAAAAACAAAAGCAATAACAACAAAACAAAAAGAAAATCAAAAGACAACAAAGCAGAAAAAAAAAACACGAATGAAACCATTCAGATAAAAAGAAATCCAGATACTCAAATCTGGACTTTTTATACAACATAAAACAGAATTACGATATGCATAACATCAAGGTGCCCTTCAACTGTATACGCAGCATAAGAACTCATCGTCCTGTGTCACCATACACCATTTCAAGGGAATCTTTATCTTTATCCTACTAATTAAAACTCCATCAAGTGGTTTAGCTGCAAACGAACCACAATATCCTGAAGCAACGTTTATTGTAATTAAAAATCGGGGATCCCCAATCTTAAAATTAGTAAATTAGTCCAGCCAGTCGTAATAGTCGAAGAGATATGGTCCAAGTTATGGCCTGACCGTAAAGTTCAGTATGGACACAATTGTTTTGCTGAAAATGATAGATTTGGGTGTGTAGAATAAGAATCTGCCGGGTGCCACCTGGGCATCCTTGAGCATTTTGAGAAATCCAAGATGGCGTCGCCATAAATGATAATTATCTATTCAACCCTATATTATCAAACTATGGAGTTACTAGATATACTATAGGACCCAATGAACAAGTGCATGGCACTTGTAACATTGAGTCATACTCCTAATTCAAAATGGAAGCCAAATCTAATAATTTTAAAATAATACCTGTGATAAAAAATAAACAAGAAGTACTTAGATTATGTTGTTAGACACAATAAATGTATTTCTGATACTTTTAAAATTGTAACATGACGTCAATCAATATGGCAGCCAAAAACGTGAATATCTTCAAAAAATACTTGACACAAATTTATAAGTATTACAGCCTTCAAATCGAAATCAATGTGTCAATGACATTAGAAATGTACCTTTCATCCTAACCAATGTACAACATACATTTCAATTTGTTTTAAATGTACCAAAATCGAAATAAAACTAATATGGTGCAAAGTTGTCAAAATACCATAGGAATTACATTTTTTCATATATATTTATAATTTGACCCATTTTTATTTATCGGGATTATCTGGTATCACTTGGTTATGATCACAGGTACATTTCAATTGTTTCATTGTCACAATAATCTATACTTGAAGGTAATATTTAGAAATTTATGTCAAGTATTTTTTAGGATATTCACATCTCGAGAGTAATGTATTTGTAACCCTTTCAACATTAACGCCTTCTTGCGTAATGTCATTAAAAACTTATTAATATCGTTCGTACTTAGAGCCACCTAAATTGGTATTTACCTGGCGTCATTGGACAAGAATGACTGGTCCTTATAGAGAACACAAACCAACAGGTAAGCTAATTAAGTCTATAGATCCAGTTCAGTTCAGTTTATTTTCACCATCATAAATTATAACAAAAAAACAATGTACAAGGTATGGTAGGATGACCACTAATAGCAAGCTCGATAATGTGGTCACCCCAAATATGTGCAAGGAGACGATTACAAACAATATACTGGACAGAAATGTGTAAGACCGGACAAGACACGTGAGGACAGACAGACATGTTGGCAGGTCAAATGTCAAGAGTAATTATACAAGGGGCACCTTCATGGGGTCAGTGGGTTAAAAAAACCCGCATGCGTCTGAAAACCCCTGGCGATTGAACCGGGCACACACGTTACATTCTCTTCACGGTTGGATGACCCGGGGGAAAATCCCCTTTAAACATGCTCTAGGGCAAAAAACACACAGGAAGCCCAGCCCGCCCAACGTGGATATATCCCCTCTTTATAGTGCCCCATACATTGTTATATTACAGATAAATTTGTCAATGAGTAAGCTATTGAATGTACATTAGGCCCCTAAAATTAATTATTAGTCTCTCGTAGCAATTTCCAAAAGAAAGTGGGGAGGGGAGCTGTTTTATATGCCATTTAAAAAAAAATAAATGACACTAAAGAAAGCCATTTACACTGAAAATATAATAGAACCACCAACTAACAGCCGAATTAGACCCCCTCAAAGATCACAAAAAACACAAAGTGAGAACACAAAAATCACAACAACAAAAAAAGTGATATTTTAAAAATCACAAGATAATCACTTTGGTTCATTAATAACACAGGATTGAATACCTTAGGTAAAATAAAATAAATAATCAAAAGGACTGACCTTATCCCAAATAGATATGGAGGGAAGTCTACGAGAAACTAATAATTTTACATTCTTTATGTAGCCTAACTAATAAACAAGATATAAATAAGTTTAATGATATAGAGACAAGAGATGTTGGGTGTATCTCTTTTTAAAAAAGTAAATACTTTTTGAATTTCTTGAGTTCTTCGGCAATACTGTTCCACAAGCACGGTCCCTGTCTTTTGATCGTATGTCTTGCAAGGTCAGTGCTAAAGTTACTAGGGCGTAACAAGTGAGCAATTCTAGTGCCGTACGTGTGGAAAGCACTGCTTTTGACAAAAAAAAATTATTAAAATGTAAGGGAAGATTATTATGAATAAAATGGTACATAAACACAGCTTTATACAATTTAATGAATATCATAAATGGTAAGAGTATTTAACCTGGAGAATAACGGTGGGGAGTGAGCAAGCCATGGAGCATTTGTACAGAGACGAATTATTTTCTTCTGTTTGATATGAACACTTTGCAGGTTACAATTATTAGAATCAGCCCATACAATGTTACAATACTGAAGATACGGAAGCACTAAAGTCCTATACAGAGAAAATAGTGTATCATTAGGTAGGGAGTGCTTTAATCTAAACAAAATACCAATATACTTAGATATTATATTTGTTACATATTTAGTATGATAAGACCAATCAAGGCACTGGTCAATAAATATACCAAGAAATTTAGTGTGAGTAACATGTGAGATGGTAATGTCATCAATCTTGATATTCAAATTATGATAACTACGGTCGCTGTATCTGTTTTTAAACATCATAATATTGGTTTTACTAATATTAAGAGATAATTTATTACATTTAAACCAAGTAGCAATATTCTCTTCTCTTCTTTCCAGGTGAGGAAATCGAACTATTCGGGTGTGTGACTGCTACCGTCACTGAGGAAAACAAACTGAGCTGCATCAACTTCTACTATGATCCCAGTATGATGTTAGCCAAGCTGCAAGGAAAATGTCCGTATTTAAATGGCAATGATAGCAAATAGACTTAATCATTCATAATTGTTTTCCCTTTTGGGGAGTTAGGGGTGAGGTGAACGGCTACGGTACCCAACTAGTCCAGTTAACAAGAATCTCACTGCTCTTTTCTCCAGTGTAGAACTTGAATTTCGAAGCGTGAATCTCAGCGTGATTCGCTTTATAATGTTTAGCAAAATATAGGTATGGTTAATGGGGTTAAAATATAAGTAAGACATATTGATAGTTAAGGGGGAGTGTTCATTGCCAATTCATATATCAAGTGGCGCCCGCGAGGGGTGCTGTGCCTCTGCGCGAAGCGCGGAACCCTCGCAATGTTCATTTTCCAAAAGCACTTTTTCTCATGGAAATTTGATAGAACATGCTTGAAATAGAGCAAAAAGGTTCACTTTATAGGGCGCTTGCACGGCAGGTCAATAGGTTATCTTGGCCAGACCTGCCTCCAGAACAACCCAAGCATGCAGAGAATACAAAGGAATCACCTGTAGAAATAGCTGAAATGTTCAGGTGAACCAGGTGCATGCATTGTATTCTTCGCATCCTTGGATAATAATAATAATAATAATATTTATTTGAGTTACTAATTAAAGCATGAGGCAAAATAGTAACTCGGGAAAGAAAAATGGGCTACACAGCCCAAACACAATGATGTGGATTTCTTTCCCTGTGCAAAATAAAGATATATATGCATACACAAATAATTATAGCAAAAATACATTTGCAGATGAATAAGCAAGTGGATAAACATCAGTTAATAAGAAAATACTGCTTACATAATGACTTGAATTGATATAAAGAATCAGCATTACGGATATCAACAGGAATACTTTCCCATAGTCTAGGAAAGGCAACAAATACAGAATTGAGAAAAGAATTAGTCCGTGCATGCCAGTGCAGAAATCTATTTCTATTCACAACACTTCTGCGAAAGAAATCCATGAAAGAGGTTGGACCCATGCCGTTGAGAAGTCGGAAGCAAAATTGCAGCCTTTGAAACTTAAACAAGTCACCAACTTTCATAAGGCCAAATTCAGACAACCTATCAAGATACGTAACATGTTGACCATGATCAGACCAAGACCCTTTCCTGCACATTAGCACACAAGTTATTTTCCTTTGAAATTTCTCAAGCCTTTGAATAAAGGAAATATTAAATGGAGCCCAAACAACAGCACAGTAAACCAGATGAGGAAGGACAAGAACTTTGTATAAGTGCAATAAAGCAGAGAAGTGCATATTCTTAGTACATCTGATGATAAAACCAACAAGACGTGAGATTTTATTGCACGTGGAATCAACATGTGAAGAAAATGCAAGATTGGAAGAAAACGTAATGCCAAGTATATTTAAAATAATCAACGGACTGTAGTGTTTCTCCACCCAAAGAGTAATCCAATTTGGCACACATCTTAGATCTAGAGAAATGCATAACAGCACATTTAGAGGCATTAAGTGGAAGCTTGTTCTTGACTGTCCAAGAATACAGTTTATCAAGATCATTTTGTAGATCTGACCGATCATTGAGATTCCGAATAGGTCTCACCAACGTATGATCGTCAGCAAATTGAAATATAGGAGAAGAAAGGCCAATGTTGATATCAGAAACAAATAAAAGGAAGAGAACAGGACCCAGCACTGACCCTTGTGGATCTCCAGAAGTGACACTTGTCCAATCAGAGAATTCACCTTTGTAAATCACCCCCTGCTGCCTTTCCATGAGAAAATTATGAATCCAGTAAAGAAGATATCCTCTGATACCACAAGCATGAAGTTTCTTAAGTAAGATATTGTGGTCCACTTTATCAAAAGCAGAGCTACAATCAAGAAAAACAGTGTCAACCAGGTGACAGTCACGCCCATCAAGGGCTTCACCAATAATATGAAAGAATTTAGACAACAATTGTTCACAATTTCTGCCTTGTCTAAAGCCAAATTGATTGTCATCAAAGATATTATTCTCCTCAATATATGCCATCAATCGAGTAACAACAAAGTTTTCCACGATTTGTACACAAGACAGATGTCAAAGACACCGGACGGTAACTTGAGGGGGAGCATTTCTTTGATTGGGGGCAAACAAAGTCAATTTCAATATATTTACTTCAGGTAAAGTCCATTCAATATCATTTACCTTCGGTGCAAGGGCCCTAGAAGATGAATAGTTATATACGATGAAACCGCTTTAAAAGTAAGTTAGTAAGGATTTATGTGAATCAACCATAAGTCAATTGATCATGGAGAGTTCATATATGAAGCGTCACGGGGAGGGGGGTATGTGAGGAGTGTCTCCCTCCATCTAGTAATGTTTGCTTTCCAAAACACATTTTCTCATTCAAATTTGATAGAACAAATTTAAAATTAGCAAATATTATGTATAAGATCAATGGTCTTAAAACGTAAAATATAGTTGATGGGTAAGATTTTATTTGAGGAAACCAATTGAGGAAGTCAATTGAGCATGAGAGTTTTGCTTCGTGGATGACTAGTATCATGAGTATAGGGCGCCATAGTTTATGAGAGCATTTGCTTCCAACCGGCGGCCTCAATTAATGTTGGATAACAACGCAAAAGCGCTTTTGCTTACGAAAGTTCTTCAATATTGCTTAAGGTCGGCATCAGTTCTTGATGTCTTATTGCCATTTCAAAGTTGCTTCCATGGGGCCAGATCAGTGACTACTTCATTGGATGACAGGTATACGATAACCAGAATGACAGAATATGCTTATTATACTCCAGAGCTCTCCAGGACAGAAAACCTTTGACGAGCGTGTAGCGTGGGCGGAGCTTACTTTCTAGGCAAGTGGAAAAGACAACATCCAGATCGCCCCAACAGGCAACCTGCTTAACCCACTCCTCGTCTTACCAAGGGGAAGGGGGTGGGTGGTTACCACCCCCCTATTGAACTTCGTTTCCGTTGTGCTAAAATGCCACAACTTTCGTAAAAGCTTCTAGGTAATCGTCGCGTTCTCTCATCCTTTCCGGTCCTTTTAGCGAAACAAGCTAAGGTAGCACCTTCACTTCACCGGGGTTAGGTTATGCCTTAAAGTCGAAGGGTATGGGGAGGTGTTGCCACCCAAGGATATTATAAGGTGCATGTTTTGAAAATGTATACACACTAATGGCTCTAAAAACTCTATGTTTATGTAAACTAGCCAATTTCCATCAATTTAAGAGCTGACAACCGCATGAAATCCGATATTCCTACGTTTTTTTTTTCCGCCTATTTCTGTGGAAAATGCCAATTTTTGCCGACTCGCGGACTTGATGACGTCATTGTGACCCATAACTAGGTATGTTGGTACTTGTTATCCACTGGGATCAAAATCATAAGGATTCGGGTGTTTCTAACGAAGTCTCGAGGTGGTGGTACCCCCCCCCCCCGTTACACCGTGTTTTTACAACAAAAAAAAGGCTTGGTAAGACGAGGCTTAAGAGACGATTGGGGAACACAGTAAATCCGTGCTCGTCAAAGGCGGGTCCAAAGGTCTATTGGGAACTTGTCGCCGAGTACAGACTTTCACAATTGTTTCTTGTGGGCGACATAAGTTTTATTACTTTATTGGATACCCAGTTTAAGGGGCATCATTATTTGCTAACATTTCCTATTGTTTTCACGTTTGATTCCAGACATGGATATGAGTGGCTTCAATTGCTTGTTAGAGCTTTGCAATTTGTTTTAACGGTCGCTGTATATCCAATTAGTTCATTGCAGTCCTTGCATAGCCAGAATAGGCGCGCCTGTTGATATCATTTTGTTTTCCTGTTCGTGCATACGACCAATTGTTTTAACATATGGGGGGCTTTAGACTGGCTGCGTTACCTTGGGGGGGGAGGGATATTTACCATGTATATAGTTGCAACTTTTTCGTAGGGGTCAACTCTGCTGCCATTCTTGGGCCTTGTTGTCGACTCCTCTATTCAACAAATAATAATATTTATTGTATTTGTATTTCACTGTATTGCGTAATCCTCTTTTTGTCAATGAATTGTATAATTTGGTTTGGTAATGAAAATAAAAGACGATTATATATTATCCAGCAGGAAATGGAATTATTACATTGCTGCTACAATCCTAGATTGTAGATCAACCCCGTCGATGACACCAGGGATACCCCAGACTCTCCAGCGCCCTGAGTACTTGTCCCCAAATAGCTGCTTATACCGAGGTGCGTGTCCTTAACTATCACTCTACGACTGCAATGCCTGAGCCAATTCGCTTCCACTGGCAAAACTGGAGATCCATTTGGGTGGCAAGCAGAACTGGTTTACGAAACCAACCTGAACAGCAAATCCGCATACCAAAAACTTGCGTCCCACAACTGGCGAATCAGTGACATCGCTGCGTTTGTTTGGATCCTTACGTAAATATTCTCTCAGAAGCACGTAAGGCCTTTTTTCCCCCACACCGGGGCTCACAACTGCCATGCAACTGAGTATCGGTGGCCACGACACGAATTTTTTCAGCAAGTGAATTGGTTGATCGTGTACGCAAAGAGCCTCTGGCTTAAGTACCGAAATGACCTTTTGTCACAACCAACGTAAACACAATGTTTTGAATTTAGAGACACTTTACTGTGTTCTGAGAACCCACCGAAACAACTCATCTGCCATTTTGTTTATAACGCTGACAAGTTTATCTGCTACCCTCGGTAGTACTCTGCTGACATCTAAATTCTTCTGGCTGGGCACCAGTTTTCACATCTCTATAGCCTTTGGTCAACATGGAAACCTTGTCTCATCCTTGATATTTAATATGTAGGTCCCTGCCGACACAAATAAATGGGGAGGTTTCGAAGAACCATATATGCTAACGCGACGCATATTCTTACCCTGTTTTAGCGAAAATATTGTCACTAGAAAATGATTTCAATAGACATATTGTTTGTTTGCGTTTGGTATTTTAATGATTATGGAAAATAAATTATCTTGACTCTTGAATCTTTTGCAAGGCGTGAGAAAAGCTTCTGCGGTAAGACTCCCTTTTTGGAACCTTGGACATCGCGCCGCTGCAAATGTTTGAATGACCATGTGCTGTCCTTTCTTGTAAAAACATAAAGCTCGGACTTGAGCCCATCATGCCGTTTTACCCCTTGTGTTTGGACTTTGGGACCTTTCATTGCACCTCCCATCCTTGCAGAGAAGCTTTCCGTCTGAAACCACCAAAGCCTTGTTTATGAAAGGAATGTTGAAACAACTTCGTGCAAATCTGGATGATCTAAACACTTCTTTTTGTACCCATAATTAATGTCACATGCAATTTTATTTATTTCCATCCCCCTCTAAAGTTGCTTATGCTGTCAATTCTTATTTCAGTGTAATTTTTGCAGTTGTTTTTGGAATTGTCAAGTAACTTGACCGGTGTTAAAATAATCTAGTTCGGCAGTATCATAGTCCGGGTTTACATAGACGACAAAACGGAATAAGCGTGAAACTAATGTTGCGTGAGAGTCAACTGAATCAATTTTGCCCATTGTTTCACCATTGTTCCCGGACTAAAATTAAAATTTGTCTCATGAGCTATAGCCAGGAGGGAAGTCAGGATGTGAACCCCAGATGTGACTACCAACTCACTGGGCAAGCCAACCAAGTTCATAACCGGTAATACTCAAAAGTCGCGTGCGCAAAAGAAGGGATTGTGTAGTTGGATTGAGCGATCCCCGATCTATTCAACGGCAAGCGCTGAAAACGTGAACATTCTGTCTGTGCATTAAATAAAAGACTCAGTCCACAGTATTTTTTTGCTAGAAAAAAAAAAAACCACTTCCAGAACTGCTCAAGACTGGGGCCGATTGGCCAATTTTTTCGAACATCGTGAGCAGTTTTTTGTTCTTTTACTGTGTAGTTTTTTGGCAGAGGGTCTGGGAACTGGTTCTGTACCATCTTTTGTCGTCTTTTTTCCGATTATTTGCTAGAAAACCACTTCCAGACTATTCAAGACTGGTGCCGATTGTCAATTTTTCGAAAATCGTAATTTTCCTTTTGCCAGTCCGTGGACTGTCCTGTATCATACTCTGAAGTTTTGTGTGGTCGGGAGCACGTTGCAAATTTGAAAAAAAAATCGACGGATTTTTTTTCTTGCAAAAGCTTAAAAAAAATCGTGGCAGGGATTTTGGAAATCGGAAGTTCGGTGCGTGAACCACATGAGCGTTTGGAAGCGGTGCCGATGAGTTGGCGCTCATCATGAGTGGTTGTGTGCAGTTGAAATTGTCGGCCAATGAGTCGGCTCCAGGCGGGAAAGCGATGCAGCAGCCAACTGAACGATGTTAAATCGGCGACTACATAATATAAGTTCGCCCGACTTGCAGTCGTGACGCATGCATCAACATTGTCCACTTGTGCGCGTGTTAGGTCCTGCGGACTGATTGGGAACTGAACAAGTGCCATTCTTGATCTTGTTAACTTTATGATGGTGTCGCCTATTATTGCTAGGCTATTGAGCATTCGTCTTTGTACATTTGTCAGTTTGAAACGAGACAGCTCCGATTTGGGAAAAAAAAATGTGGTCTGTGGAGTTGGAAGAGGTTGGGTCCGGGGTCGCGGGTTGTCTCTATGTGACTGTACCTTCTTCTTGGCGTCAACACCTCGGCACCATCGATGCAGTCTTGACAAGTTTGGTGGGGCGTGTGAGAGGGGCTTCGGGACACTCTTGGTAGAACGTGGCCTAGCGGTTAGGGTGCTTGCCATCTGGCGAAATTTACCAATCAAAAATTCCCGTTTCGAATCCCGGTGGGTCGTGGCACTTGCCGGATTTAATTTCGGGTTACTACAATTCTGGATTTGATGTGTTAACCAGCTATTGATTAAATACAGAATACCGGCTCTCCTCCATTGGTTCACTTCTGCAAAAATTCGGGCAAATGTATCACTGTCAGCATCCCGTCCTTCGGAAGGGGTACTTTTATCCTTCGGTCCCCCGTGTACAGAGAGTCACAACTGTACATGTACATCGCCGTCAGTGTCGAATAAGAGTAGGGTGTAAACCCCTGACTGTTTCCGCATCCGCCCCGGCCTCAAATAGCGGGCCATGTTAGCCTGTGAGCGTCCGTATCATGGTACACGCGGCGCCCCGGATAAGCACACAACTGAATAAATCCTAAAACCACCACAAAGCCATTACCAATGGACTTGTGGATCGAGCACCAAGTCACAACTTGTGCGTCGTTTCAAGGTGCGACTGATCGTGGACGGAACAGTGCGGTCGCCAATTAACATGCTTGATCTTATTGATTTCATTATGCTGTCGCTTACTGCAGGCGTTTCAGCATCCCATGTCCTCGTTGACCGACGGGGAAACTCGCAGACTATAATCATCCCTGGCCACTGGTCGATAAAAATTTAAATTGCAATATTGACCAAGACTGTATGCGATTTTGAAAAAAATGCGGTCTTGTGTCGTCGGGCAGAGTTGGGTCGGGAGCAGGCTGTGTGACTGTACTACCTAAATAGCCGATCTCACGGAGAGTATCCCACCTGACGGTATGACCCAACGCGAACAAACTAAGATGGGCTTTGAGACGTACATTGTGCTATTTCCGGCTATTTCATACTGGAATTGACGTTTTGCAGCGGCCGTTGAATTATTATTCGGGATTCAATATTAATTATTGAATTACAAAATTCTTCTTATTGCGACACATAGAGAAGTTTGAGCTCTACCATTCACCAGTATTGTTTAGTAGCGCTACCAATGCAACTATGCAAAAAAAATCTCATTTTAAACTTGGGGGCGACTCTTAAAAAATGGGTTCCCGGGGGGGGGGGTTCGGGGTCAGATAATCCAATCAAATGGAAACTGTATATAATTAAATAGGTAATCACCCTTTTAAGGTAAGTGTGGGGGTGTGGGTAGGAGCTATACTGGGATTACTTTTACTATATGAACCTTAAATGTCCCAAGATGATGCATTTGCAATTGACAAAGGGTACATCGTGATCACCAAAGCGGACCTTGCTTTAGCAATAATACACATTTTAAAGTGACACACCACACGATTTTATTTGAATTGAGACTCACGGGTTAGATGCATGTTCCAATCTTATTTTGCCTATTTTGGCGCGCTTATAATGTTCGGTTGAAGCTGTATAAGACCCGCCTTGATTGTGTTTTTGAAGCTGGGAAGTCAGAAGCTGAGACTGCTGAGTGGAGCCTGACCGCGCTGGGTGGTAAAAATGCGCCAGAGGATGGTAAATATGCTGGCGCGAGTCCGTGGGTACATTTATATTTAAAAACACATAGCATAATCTTAAAGGTGGTGCGTTCCTGTATGGGAAGCCCAATGCAATTCTTCCAAGTATGGGGTAGCATGATCTTCTTCACAAGCGAAGTAAATTGAGCTTCGCCCGCCAAGTTTTGGAAACGCTGTGTTTTTAAGTTTGTGTATCCAAAGGGTGTTGTCAAATCCATTTAGAATGTAAAGAACGCATGTACAACCGTGGCATGTTTCTGACAAATATTTACGGGATATTGCGTAACTGAAAGTCAAGTTGATGCCATAAACGCATTGGACAGGATGTCATAGAAATGGATGAGTCGAACAAATACACAAGGTTGCGGACACTGTGCAGGAGTTATGATCTAGTACCACACGGAAGCTACTGGAGGTAAGTGAGTTGAGTGTTGAACAATATTGACAAAAAACATCAGTTTTACTTCAATGACCTGATATCTTCACTGTCATCCAGTGTTTCCAGTGTTTGATTTTATCAATGGTATACATGCAGACATGCGTGATAGAGCAGACATAACCGAGTCATGGTCACATGGCTCCAATGATGTGCTACACCTGGATGGTCAGGCATGTCGTCGGCATTAGACATGGTAGAATAAGCCAAAAACTGTCTTTTAAAAACCTTTTATAGTAAAAATAAAGATCCCCCTTAAAAAAAACAGACTGTTCAAAACAAGGAAAAAGTCTTTGAATGATAAGTGCATATGCCAAGTACAAACTGATTAGAAACAATCTCTCAAATCAGCTCAGTATGATAAACATGAATTCTTCTCCAGCTTGCTTATTTAGGGCTATGTAAAATCCAAAGTCCCTGCCATGCCAGTCCTCCATCCCAGATATTGTCAACTTACAAAGATTGGCCAATACCCAGTTGACATTGAAAATCTATTGGTCTTCTATTGGTCGGTTCCTTTTCTAAGGTTTTATAGGCCAAGAATTTAGTTTTACGTGGGAAATTTCTGGGCACAAGCTGAAAAAGTCAGGATTGGTGCAGAAATGTGTCTAGAATAACATACTAAAAAGTCCCCTAAAAAATCATTTTGGCTTGTAGAAATAAGGGGGGCAAAGTGTACAGGGGTAAAATTACAAAATATTAGAATTGTCCTTAAAGGTGTTCCAACATTATGGCCATGTCCCAAGGATCAGATAAAAGGTATAGTGTGCCCCTTCTACAACCTGTAGTGTAAGTACTACAGACCTAATGTTCAAGGTCATCCTGGGGGTAAATATTTCAAAATGATCCAATTTCATAGAAACCAGATTCAAATTGGTCGTAGAGTCATATTAAAACAGAAATTTCTTCAAATCACCTACCTGATTCAATATAACATATAAGACAGAAAGCAGTGACCCCCATAGAGCCTATAGAACCCCATCACACTTGGCCTGTAATTTTTTGCATATGACCATCACCTGGTAATATTCATTTGGTGTTTCATGTACAACTAGATGAAGAATTTTTGACACATCTTCAGAGAATCCGACATTCTGAAAATTTACCCCCGGATGACCTTGAGCTTTTTTTTACATATCGTATTAACTATAATCCACAATAGGGCAAACTATACCTTTTTAATCCTTGTGGACCTGACAAAATGTTGGAACACATTTAAGGACAATTTGAAATAATTCCGTATTTTACCCCTGTACCAAAACTTTGGCCACCCTTATTTCTGAAAGTTCACAAAGAGGATTGTTTGGGGACTTTAGTAGATTTATTCTTAGACACTTTCTGCCCAAATTCTGACATTTTCAGCTTGTTCCCAGAAACTTCCACCTTTTCGCATTGTTTTATTTTATTAATACTCTTGGCCATTCACCGGGACGATACATCCTAAATATTAGTTTGTCTCCTCCTCCATTTCCAATGCCATTCTACAGTATATGCTCAGCCTCATTCGGCCGTCGACGTACGTACTCACCACCGTGCTTAAGAAACACGGCTTCCTCTGTTCTCCACTTCCAGCTTATCCGGTTCAACTCTCTATTACACCAGCTGTGTTCCTGATGCATGGAAGCTATCCCGTGTTATATCAATTTTCAAATCGGTTGACCGCCAAGTCCTACTTCCAACTATCCCCCAATTTATCTTCAAAAAAAATTACCTGTAATTTCCCTGTAAATTCTTGAGAGAATCATCCACTCACGAATGACATCCTCACTCCCCTTCCCCGGCAGCTTTATTTGACCTCACCAAGGCCTTTAGAGTCCCCACGGTCCCTTTGTTGGCTGAAATAAGATCTGTTGGTATCACTGGCCCTCTCTTAATCCTGGTACAGATCCCTTATCTTGCTGACAGAATACAGTTGTTGCCGTCCACGGTATTACGTCAAATCCTATCCCCTTCATCCAGATTCTCCAGGTGTCTGTCTTGGTCCTCCTCTTTCTCTTTAATAATCTTTGTCTAATTTATCTCAGTACCAGGTGCTCTGTTACTCTATCCTGATCAGTGGACGGCGCCAAGGGGCATTCCCCCATTTTTTCTTGCCTCTGTTCCATTTTAAAACATTCCATTGATACCTTAACAAAATCATTTGGCTAGCTAAAAAGTATACTTGTCGGTTCACGTGTCTAAGGCTGCACTTTAGTCAAAGAGCCAGAAAAAACCCTTTCTTTGAGAAACACATTCCTTATGTCATTCTTCAACGTCTTCACTCTTACAAGGCAGTTTTCGGTGCTTATGGGCAGTGGTTTATAAACCGATTGGAGTGGCTCACCAAATCCATTACCTTCATTCAAAGGTTAGGGAAGTTTACACTGCCTCAAATTCTTGAACTCATTTTGTCATCAGATTTGTTGAGATCACTTTTTTAATAAAGGCATGCTTGAGTCTTTCAGAATTACCTATACGGAACGAAAGGAACAAATATCATCACAATTGGAATACAACACACACCCAAGGGTGGGCATCTGCTGTTATAGGAATCAAGTTGGGAGATCTAATCCGAGAACATTATTAGTGGTCCTTTACATCTATACATTTTTGTTTTTTGGAACCTTTTGTGCTGTTTCAGACCCTGTGTTGTCTATAGTCCTATTTGTACGCGGGGTGTGCGGCTTTGGACCTCCTGTGATGTCTTTAGAGATCTATGTTGTCTTTTCGACTATCCTGTCGTTCAATAACCTACCTGTACTGTATTTAAGACCTATCGGGTACTGTCTTTAGACCTATCTATGTTGTCCTTCTGTTTTTGTCTTTAGGTTTATTCTGTACTGTCTTTAACACAATCTGCACGTGACTTAAAGGGGGTGTCCGATCGTCTTTGGGTAACCCCCCCCCTGATTTACCCCGGAAGATTAGTATTGATTTTGATACAGATGAAAGGCCCGTATTTTTTCTCATTGTCGTCCTGAATTTGAGGCCTCGAATCCATTTCTTTCCAAGATATAAACAAAAAAAAAACCGCCGTTTAGTGGTTAACCACTTTTATTATCACATTATTGCAATAGGGCTTTGCAACAGCATTATTGCGTCTACCATCAAAACCGCCAGTTTTGTTCTCCCACGGTACTTGATGGGGTGCTAAGTATGTGCAGTTAGACACTGCCTCATCAGGGATCGAAATACACCCACGAGTGGATCTCAGGCAACGCTCATGAACTAATATAAAACGGCTGCCATTTTCATGTCTTTGCAGAATGATGATTGACCCCAGCACCTTTGAACTTGGACATGATGAGTCACCCCACCGGGTCACCCCCAACACCAAGATTAAAGTGAAAATGAGTACTGTAAATCCTGTATTATTTTGATTATGTTAGGAAATAATATTTCATGAATGGTTCTTATCAGCAAATATAAAATTTGTGTATAACTTAAGACCAAAATGAGCACCAGGCTCCTCTTGTGCTTTCATTACTTCAACAAAGGGTCATGGAATTTAAACACCACATGTATTTTAAAGGTGCAACAAGAGATTTTAAGGCCACCCAAATATTGGTCATAATAGTAATTCCTATAGATAAGATATTCAATAGATTTCTTACCTTGTATTTCGCGACAGAAAGTCTTAAAAGAGAGAAAAAATGCGATTTTGATTTGCTTATATTCAATGTAAAACATAGGCTGAATTTAGTATTTGCTCCTATACAAAATTAGAAATTCACAATATTTGTACCAAAGAAACGTTTCCAGATGAATCGTTTCACATGGGGATATTTTGAATGGGCAGCTTTCATCAGTGCAAAAATCAGTAATTTCGATTTTTTAGGGAAACCTGATATGTGAAATCTCTCGTTGCACATTTAAGGCCAAAAACTAATGTCTTAGAAGACTACAATTTATGTACACAACGTTTCCTTACTTTAAGATAAATGATATTCAGAAGATTCCTGTGGTGATCAAAACCTCTTCAATTTGCACCATCACTTTCAGGTCATGTAGGTAAGAAATGCTTGTGTCAGACATTACAGCTATGTAATGTTGTTAGATTTTTTTTTTATTAAATGCATTTTTTCACATGAGTTTGTCTTTTTGAGGTAATGGTCTCAAACAAATTATGTGCCATTTTTTTTCCTAAATGGACTAAGTCAGTAAATTCAAGTGGCGCCAAACTCGGCTAAAACAGGTATAAGTGCTAAATTCCATGCACATATCATCCTTAAGCAATATTAGCACATTTTGAAGGGAGACCCATTTTTCAAAAATTTTGAGATTTTACATGGTTGGCATTGAGTAAACTGGATAGTAAAATAGACCTGTGAATGGTTAAGCTCGAAAAGTCTGGTGCCAAACGAAGGATTTTGTACTAGAATAATTATTATCGGGGATCCCCGATAATAATTCAACGGCTGCTGAAACGGCTTCCAATGTGAAATAGTCCGGGAAATAGCGCCATGACGTGTCTACGCTCATCCATTAGTTGTTTAAAAGTTCGGGGCAAGTCAAGTTAGAGGTTATTTCTCGAGGTGGCCAACTTTTCAGACTGACGGACATAAACGTGCATTTCCAGCTCTGCCGTTAAGTCCAATCTGGGATCCAATTCTAATGACAAAATCGGCTTAATTTTGTAGATAAATCGCATTTTTAGCATTCGTTCGCGGTATAGTTTCCTAGACAATTCCACGTAATGTGCCAAAATATCAAATTTTGAAATTGGGTGGGCGCTCTTCAAAAATGTGCCAATATTGCTTTAATTATCACTAATATTGGGAACAGTTCCGATTAACACCAATCACTCTCCCCTCCTTCTATTGACTACATCACACGCCCCTACCATTTATCTTTCTTATTTTTTCCCCAATTGTTTCCTATACCCTTCCTTATACCCCTATCCCTTTTATCGGCAAATTAGCCCGATAATGCAGATGGACGGCTGACCTTTTTGCCCCTACTTTGCTAACTAAGCATGTAAAGGTGCATGTTCAATCGTCTTGGGACCCCGCCCCGATACCCGGAAGTAGTATAGAATTTGAATCAGATGAAAGGACGTATTTTCTCATTTTCGTCCTGGAAATTTGAGCCCTTAAATCCATTTCATTCCCAAGATATAAAAAAACCCGCCATTTCTGGGTAACCATCAATATGACCTAGCGCAGTATGAATAGGGCTTGCAACGCATTATTGCGTCTACCGTCAAAACCGCAAGGTTGTTCCCACGGTGATTAAGGGTGATGGGCAAGTGCAGGCGTAATATCAAGAAGAGAACACAATACACAGAAATCGGAAACAAGCACCTTTTGAGGCTTTAAGAAGGCCAAACTACTCCTGATTTTAATGCAAATGGACTCCACCACCATTTGCATAATTTTTTATCAAAATTCAGCGCAACTTTTTGACCCTGCCACAAATGAATTTGGACATTCTTGATTGAATTTTTGCTGTTTTTAAACCTATAACTTCCAGATTTTAAGTCATAGATAGTACAAACTATACCTTTTTTGCCTCCTTAAGGTTAGATAAATAATATGGTACATTTTCAACATGATGATCAATTTGAAAAAGAAATGACCCCAGTGTAATCTTTGTCTAGGTCCCCACCCCCTTAAAGCGGCACTGGCACATTTAGAAAAAAATATGAAATTTCTTCAATTTGCTCGTAAATGATAGTCTAGGTGATTGGAAGAATAGAGATTTGACCCATAAAAATAACAAACAAAAAAACAGAAACAACATAATAAGAGGCTAAAGGACATCCGTAATTGTGGCCAAACTTTAAGTTTGCATAACTTAACTCCAAAACCAATGTTTATACATGAATATTATAGACTTGTACTAATCGATATTAAAAACCACAAAGGTCACAGCTCCAGTCAAACAGGGTTCATTGCATATGGGAAACAGGCGCCGGCATGTTGTGTTACACGCCATGTCCGTCGTTGCTGATTTGATCCTTATTTCAGGTGAGGCAATGTATAAAAAAGCTTTACAACCATGCCAAAAAATATAAATTTGAAAACATGGTGAAGGCACACTATTTTTTCAAATGGCCAGTGTCTCTTAAGGCAAAATCTTATGGTTATGAACTAGAGTTGTATTGGGTAGGGCTGGGAATTTTGGGGTAATTTATTTCTCAAATGTCCATTTTGGCCTGTGGCCATGTGCAGATGGAGATTTAAACCATCCAATAATGCATTGAAGCACATGAATATTATTGTACAGTACAAGCAATAGTAAGTAGTTCAGGATAAGTTTATTTTAAGAACAGAATAAATCGGTGATCATGCAAAAATTACCTTAGACTTATGCCTTGTGGGCTAAAAGAGTGGTAAAGTCACGGTTTTTATGTGTTAAGAATAGATTTTGGTGGGATCACATACCCCTATGAGGTAAATTTCACAATATTTTGACCTTGCGGTGAATCAATGATAGTGCTTTTAAGTTCATCCAACCCAATCTTAAACTAAATGTTTTTTTTAATTATTAAACAAACATTTCTAGGAATCATAGAACTCTGAACTTGTATGTTTCCTCATGACCACGGTTAAAGGTGCACAAAAGATTTTGAGGCCACCCAAATATTATGCATGATATAATTTCAAAAAGATTAGACCCTCAATAAGATTTCTTACCTTGTATTTGGCTACAGAAATGTCTTGAAAGAGAGAAAAAGGTGTATTTTGATTGCTTATATATCAATAAAAAAAATGAGGACTGAATTGCGTATTTGATCCTATACAAACTTAGAAATTCACAATATTGATACCAAAGAAACCATTCTCAGCTTAAGGGAGGGGTTTGAAGCAGTGAACTTGAAGTGATTTTCTATAGTGGTATACCATGTACACATATATGGTAGCCATGTCACAAAGTTTAAAAATGCATGTCAATTTTTGCTCTGGTGCCATGGTAACCCACGTCAGGCTCTGATTGGCTAAACACTAGAACGGCAAGGAAACTAAATAACTAAAAAAATACTGGGCGAAAACTTGGGGTTGGATGTGCAGGAGGTAAATACGGATTGAACCATGAAGCCGGATTTTTGATTTACCGTTGCCATGCCAACCGGCAATCGACCAATCACAAAATTTCATGGCGTAATTGGAATGGAACACAATTTTGGAAATCGGGTTCATGGGTCCACTAGCCTATATGTGGGAAATGTGTGCCAACTTTCATGTGCATAGCATGAGCGTTCTCTAGTCAGTTCATTTTGTTTTGGTTGTGTGCGTATTTTACGAAACAGGATAGACCTCGAACCATTTAGACAAACTTGAGGGCGCTTTTGATGTGAAATATGGATTTTTTTTAAAAATTCATTTTATAATGAATTTATACTTATTTTTAAATTGGGGAAATTAAAAAAAAAACGCGTGTTTTTTTGTTTTTTGAATTTAATTTTTAAAATAATTTTCTTTAAATATCGCAGGGTGAGAAAACAATAAAAAATACATAAAAAATCACTTACCCAGATACATTAATTACTTTAAATATGGACAAATAATATGATCTGTTATTTACTTCGACTTAGCCAAATAAATGCGGTTAAATGGATATAAATAATATATTGTAAATAGCTTAAATATAACCCATTAAATTTTTCACTGATAAAGTATAGGAGACTATGCGTTTTGGCAAATTTCAGTACACTGATTCCTTTGGACAGCCATATCGTCGGGAAACCGAATGTCCGATTGCCATCGAATAAAAAGCATTTTGTAGAATACAGTCTACACAATTAAGCCATTGCATTATCTCATTTTCGTAAATAGAACATTTTTTTACCAAAGTCAGACCCCATACCCCCCCCCCCTTAATCCTTTCAGGTGGGGATATTTTTTGATGGAAAGCTTTACAATAGGACAAAAATCAGTACTTTCTATTTTTTAAGGACACCTGATATATGAAATCTCTTGTTGCACTTTTAATGGCCAAACCCATTTAAAGTGGCACTAGCACATTTTCAACAAAATATGAAATTCCTTCAATTTGCTCTCAAATAATATTCTAGGACCCCAGGGTAAAAAATACAGATATATTCTACACACAAAAATAACATACGATGCAGATGAATTTGAGAATGTGTTTGAGTGTACTTGTGAGAAGTTGGGGAGAAATAGCGCAATAAAAGTCAATTGACGCAATTAAAGTTGGTTGATTCTAAAGTTAATACTTCTTTCTGCATAACCTTAAAGGTGCAATGAGAGATTTCACTTTAAAGGTGCAACGAGAGATTTCACTTATCAGTGTCCCTAAAAAAATCAAAAAGACTGATTTTTGCCCTGATGTAAAGCTTTTCATCAAAAATATCCCCCAACTGAAAGCATTAACTTGAGAAATGTTTCTTTGGTACAAAAACTGTGAAATTTATAATTTTGTATAGGAGCAAATACGAAATTCAGCCTATGTTTTACATTGAAATATAAGCACATCAAAATCACCTTTTTCTATCTTTTAAGACATTTCTTTTGCCAAATACAAGGTATAAGAAAATCTATTGAGCATCAAATCTATATGAAATTAATACTATGACACAATATTTGGATGCCTCAAAATCTCTCGTTGCACCTTTAATTCAAGTTTTTAGTGGTAGCCACGTTATTTGTTTTATTTTTCTATGTTTATGGTTGTTTTATATGGTTGTTTTTATAGCTTTTTAATTTCTCTGCTGTAATTTAGCATTTGGGCTAAAAATGCATTGCTTAATAAACCATAAATGAATAAATGAAAGAACATACCACAAAACTGATATGAGCCTTCATAAGAGGCTGAAGACATCCAGTAATCTGTATGCCAAATATTGGGTTTGTCGTAGCTTGTGTCTATTACATGAATATCACAGACTCATACTCATCCACATCACAAAGGTTACAGACCGATCAAACTTGGGAATCAACTCCAATGCATGTTTTCTTGTATTTGACATGTCTATTGCATGAATATCACAGACTCATACTCATCTACAAAGTTTACAGATCAGTCAAACAGGGAGGATGCCATGGGAATCAACTTGGATGTGTGTTTTCTGGTGTTTAACGCCATGATCACTTCGGAGTGAATTATAAAATCATTCTGTTTACCACTACTGATTTGGGCTTAATGATTCAGGTGAGGACCAATTGCATAAAAAAGCTTTACAACCTTATCACATGGAAAATAAAAATTTTTAAAAATCTTGAAGGTGCACTATTTTGCAAATGTGCCAGTGTCTCTTTAATAAAGCATCCACTCAGCAATACAGCTAAATCTCTTCTTACGAAAACGGAGCCTGTCAAATGTATACAGCACCATAGATTCCACATCTGATAACCTAAATCTACTATTATTACAATTACCATTCCAGCCTAAATACTGGTCATATAAATCTACACACTTTCCATCATTTGTTGCCAGGATTCCAGTGTTATGGATGTAGCCATTGGCAGTCACAAACACTTCGTCGTTTATGACAAAAGCCCCGCAATTACTTTTTGGTATACAATCTTGTGGCACTGATTCACCTGGAGTGACTGATGGTCTATCTGCTTCTAAGTTAATATTCAGTTGGTTGACATATGGTCTACGCTCACAATATTCATGGGACGGATATCTAACATATATCTGCGCAACCAAGTAACACTTACCTCTGTGCACCATAAGAAGAGGGGGAAATGCAGAACACGCTAAGGAAGTACTAACAGCTAGATCGCTCAGCTTTAGAACATGCTTGTACCATGTATTGCTCCATGGAAGATATATCTGCACTTGACATAACTCGGGATCGGGCTGTGAATGCTCTTTTCCGCACAAAAGAATACAACCCTTGTAAGCTACAGCAGAGATGCAACCCACGTTAATTAACATGGGTGACACCTCATTACGTTTTGACCATTTTCCTTTCAGGATGTTGTATCTCTCTACAGACACTTCGTTGTGACCGCCAATGGCATACACATAACCATCTAGTTCTACCAGAGCACATTTGAACCGAGCTTTCTTCATTCTGTTCAGTGCTTCCCACTCATTGGTTACAGAATTATACCTGCAGAAGTTGTTTGTCTTGGTATCTCCGACCAATCCCCCTGCTGCATAGAGGTCCTCACCAAGCACAATCATAGTATGCTTGCGTGTCTTTTTAATGGGTGTGTTGTCAGCTTTGAGTATGCCTTGAACAGTCGGTGCTTCAAAAGTGAACTCCAACCAACTCTTCTCATTGGTGTCGTAATATCCAGATCTAGATGCCCATGTTTGAATTGCAGCCTACAGAAACACAAAAATATTCTACACTAGGTGGTATGAAAACAAAACTATATGCATGTAAAATTACAATAAGGCTTAAAATATAAACACTTTCCGGTAGGCTATGCCCATTTCACTATTGATATGAGTGTAAACACCTTTAGTGTTATTATTATAGATAACACATTGACTCGAAGTCCAGCATTAGTTTTATTATATGACCTTGCATAAGAGTCTACACAAAATGGTTACGGTTTCTTTGCAAAATTGACTGGCAGATGTCAAATCTCGATGATGCCTCTTTGCCATTCCTATAAGTAGGGACATGCAAGATCTATTACCTCTGCAAAAATTAGAAAAAATCCATTTGGGGAATCTTGCCAAATAGGCCAACAAAAGTCAGGATTTGTATGTTATAGTGCTTCTATATGTCCATTTCCCATAGAGACGTGTTAAACTAGATTTTTAAGAAAAACTATACAGATAACGCAATGTCAAAACTGAGGGCGCTTCTCTCTGCTTATCCTGCCAGGTCCTTTACAAAGGATGAAGTCAGTGGTATAAATAATCCAAATTAGTTGTCAAAAGTGTATCGCTGTTGATATTTTTTGTTTTATTCTGGTTTTGTCATAATAAATGAGACTCTCAAATAGCTGTGCTTTCTTGTTATCTTTCCTTTGTAATACAAACACTTTAATTTTAAAACTAAAACTATTTGTTATTAACTACTTTTTATGAAGATCCCCACTTTAATTGCTTCAGTGTTGGCTAGAGAATTTAGAGGTACATATCACTGGTGTTGTCCACTCCCCTGAGACACTAGTAATTTTTGTTGTTGTTCAACTTGGTTTGTTGGAAACAATTTTGACATCTGCATAATTATAGCCAAGCATGGCACCTCCCTACTTTTTTTTTCCTTCTTACTCCCAACAATTTTAGGTGAAGGGCAGATTAAGACAAATTATAATACCAAATATAAAAAGATACTAAATGACTACTTATGTAAGGATAGTGAATATAAACTAAAAAAATCTCTTTTCTTAAATGTATCTTTCACAACCTGCAACCACCCACCAAATAACAAACCCCAAAAGACTTAAAGACACTATCAGTTATTACCCAAATCCTTTGACCTATTAGTATTTCACCAGCATAACCGGTACGAAGCTCAAAATTTCAGGATTTTCATTTCTCATCAATATCTATCACCACACCAAAAAAGAGAAAAATCCATGACACGCTGCGGTGCACATCTCGAGTGTTGACATGGAATAGCCCAACTACCGGTATGTAGTAACCAACCAACAAAATACAAGTTCTATTTGTTACGCTTACTCACCGTTGTCAAATCCCAGGCATACAGCAATGGATACTCCTTTGCTAGCTTGAGATAATTAACACCAGCATTAGTCTCTACATTCTGCTTTGCATCTGTCAGCATAGTCTTACACCCAGGTATATCGTCACCATCACAGAGCTCCTTCAGATATTCAAGAGGAACTAGACCAAGCGGTACAAGCTTTAGTAGATTTGCAGCATGTTTCTTGCGCTGATCCCAATCATGCCTCATCCAACGTAACATTGCCTTCACAATCTACAGAGGGAAAATCAAATTTTGTTGGATGGGTTGCGGTACCCTTTAGAGCTGAGGAGTATGTTTGAAGTAAGGATGTGATAAAAGCCTGGGTTATCATATGCCCACCCATGTTTGCATCTTACTCCAGTTATGGGTGACTCAACCCTACTTTTATATAAAAGTCTTTACAAATTCACATGCACATTATTCTGTAAAGGCTGCTTAATTCAGAAGTCCGGTATGAGAACTGGGATCACATATTATACCAATTAACCCATGTGTCGTGCTTGATTGGCTCCGACTTTAAGGAATGGGTTTGGGGTCTTTGAACCTAAGTTAGAGATTAATTTACTCAGTGTTCCTGAATGATAACATGTTTGAGTCATATACATATCTGACCAAGGAGGGCCCCCCTAACGGATGATTCTCTGTCACACAAAAACGCAAACGAATATGATCTAAGGTTTTTATGTAATTGTAAGTTCATCATTTGCAGTCATTTTAGCGAGAAAAATTGGGGTCAGGGTGTCCCGTCAAAGTCGGAAGGTGGGGTGGTTGCCACCTTCCTATACTTTACTGTGTAAAATGCCCGAAAATGGTACTTTGATGCTACTGTAAGTAAATAATGACAATGTATGGTTACTTTGGCACCTATAATTGCCAAATAAATACCAATTTTGCTTGCATGAATGGCAAAAGGTCGAAAAACCCTTGATTTTAGCGATTTGCTTACAAATTTGCGTAAAAATAAGCTCTCAGTTATGACGTCACTATGACGTCATATTGTTAAAACTTGACATGTTTGTACTTGATTTGAAGAAGGACATAATTTAGCTACACACTGATACCAAACAAGATGTTTGTCCCTTAATTACAAAAAAAAAATCCCCCTTGGTCGTGAATGTAGTAGAAAAACCATTGGCTGGACAAGGGTTAAGTGTATATTTGCGTCCATGTTCTGAAATCTCACTTCTTGTCCCACATGTAATGGTGCAAGATCCTGTCCTGCACGCCTGTCATGATCTTGTTTCATCTTTCTTCCTCTTCCTAAAGTTTGTTGTGAATGTCAGTGGATTTCTGCAAGGTGCTAGATGGATGGTGACTTTGAAGTTGAGTTCTTATTGGTCACTCCAAAAGAAGCTCTGCTGGAGAGGGCAAGTTGGCATCAATTGGAGTAGCCCTAAGGATAATGCTATTTGAAAGACTGCTCGGTCTTCTTAACTTTTTGATCAACAACTTTATAGTATGAACTGTATGCTCTGAAAGTCCATTGCTTTGCGGGTATCTTGGGGAAGAACCCGCCCGGGGGGAAGAAGTAGTGTGCTGAATTCCCATTTTACTGCAAATCTGTTGATATGGCTGCCGCTTGTACTGAGGGCCATTGTCTGTGACAATTAAGCTGGGGCTCCCAATATGCGGAACAAAAGGCCATGGTTTCTTGCCGCTGTCTCACTCTTTGTGCTTGTCAATTGTTGACAATTAGGAGCTGTTGAGTGGGTTATGGAATCAAGGGCGGATCCAGGATTGAAAAATGTCAAAATTTACGGGGGGCTGAAAGGCTGCAATGGTCCATCCAAAATAGCTCAAATGGGCTGATTTGCAAGAATTTGCAGAATTACCAGGGAGAGGCGCGCGGCCCCCTCCGCGGAGCCGCGCCTGGGGAATATATCGGAGGCTAATTTAGTACAGAGAGGGAATGTTGTAGGGTTGTAATGGCTCTGTACACTGGCTGGGTTGTGTCTCCTGGCATATTCCACATACGGTACTTAGATGGCCATTTCTATTTCCTTGTTTATTCTTGTCCAATAAACAGATTCTCTCACCAGTCTTTGGGTTTTTTCAATTCCCATGTGTCCCCGATGGAGTTGTTCCAAGATGCCTGACTGGAGGTTTGCAGGGATCACCACTTGTCATCCTTTAAACTGCAACATTGGAGATACAAAGTTCATCATGGCAACCTCAGTAAGGACAAAATATCCTCTGGTACTTGCTTTATGCTGCTTGGCCATCTTTCATTGATTATCTGACACAATGTCCTTAACACTGTGTCCTGGGTTGTCGCAATCTTGAATAGCCTGTTGTTTGTTGCTGCCGAAAGTTAATAAGGTCTATGTTGAAATTGTCTTCTGTGCTGTCTGAGACAATACTGTCCACTATGATGTCCAGAGAGATATCTTCCTTATTATTAGGGTTACTTTGGTCACAGGTTTATAATGCACATGAAAGTTGTATCCCTACAGCTTGATGAGCAAGTGCTGAAGCCTGGGTGGTGCATTACGAAGTGGTTACCCCAAATCATCCCTAATAGTTTGTGGTCAGAGAAGAGTGTCAACTGTTTACTGAACAAGTAGGTGTGAAACCTGGTAACACACCAAAGACCATGGCCAAGCATTCCCTTTCTATGTTAGAGTAGTTCCTCTGTGCTGATGTTTGAGGTTTTGGATGCATAGGCGACAGGCTTGTTATCCTGTATCAGAAAAGCATGTCACCCCTTCTTTGAGGCATCCACCTCAACAATGGTCGGCTTGGTGGATCGTAGTACTGGAGACACAAATTTGTGGTGATCGCTTTCTTCAGGTCTTCGAACGCTCATTCTTGTTCCGTTCCAGATCCAAAATAAAAGGAACGTTCTGATGTCCCTGAATGGCTTTGACCATTCAGAGAATCTTGGTACATAACTTGCTAGATAGTTGAAATTCTGATGAATCCTGTAAATCATTGTTGTTGGGTGTTGGCATTTCATGGCCTTTCTTTGCAGGATCCAGGCTGATTCTACTCTGAGTACACAGATTAGTCTATCTATCGTGCCTTGATTACACAAATTAATCAGAACAATGTTTTACATTTTGAAGCCTCTCAATAAGGGCTTTAAAAAGGGCTTTAATATGGTATATGACACAAACATATCATCTGGGAACATTGAGTAAATTAATCTCAAATCTCAGGAAAAACAAGATCATTTCCTGGGAAGCAAACTATATTCCCAGAAAGCAGAGCAGGTTTTCTGCCATTTCTTAAAAAGTTCTACATGTACTTAAATTTTGTAAAAATATCCATCCAAATTCCAAAATTGAACTAAAAAAAATTGAATTATGCACCTAAATTTGCAGTGTAGATTGCTTTGGTATATGTGTATAACAACAAACTTTATATTGGAAATTGTTAAAGTTTTACTTACAATGGACACCAGACAGTGGATCCATTACACTGTGACTGAAAAAAACACTTCATTATCTATGTTTATCAACTAACCTGTTCTTCGCTCTCAAATTCGACTAGCACATCAACATTTCCCAAGCATTCCAGAACAAATTCAGCCGCCTGGGGCTCAAGAAACAAATCCATCTGGCTGAACTTACAAAAATTTAGCTTCAAGTAAGCTCTTGCTGACTTATTAATTCTTGTTTCGGGCAGATTCTCTGCATGCTGTACTAACGCCCAGACCACATCCAATGGCAGAGAATTGTTCCCGAATTTGTCCTTGACGTAATCATCGCATAATTTAACAGCTTTATCAAACTGCATATAGCATGCCATACAAAGGATATCCACTAAAGTAGTGTGCGATATCCCCAGCTTGCCGGTGTAAGCAAATTTTAGGAGTGATTCAAATGCGTCACTATTTCCATCAATGGTCACTTCACGGCTGCTACTCTCTTGGAATCCAGATGTGAACATTTTTTTGAAGTACGGACTGGCAACACTTAGCACTGCTTTGTGAGCAAAGAACTTCCTTTGTCCAATGGTAATGGTGATGTCACAAAGCATATTTTGCTCACATTGTTTGTACAATTCCTGTGTTAGCGCTGAAATATACCAGTTCACTTCAATTCCGCCCTTTGGGACATACTCAACCGACGGGAATGCTGGCCATATTAATTCTGTTAAATAATAAAAAATAAAAAAATAGTGGTGTTTTGCCGTAAGCTGACATACTTCTTTGTCCAAATATGAATTCAGAAGCCTTATAGAAAAAACACAAAAATGGTGTCGGCTTAGCTTATTAAGTTAAGCGTTCGGAATTCAGTACGTGTGTAGAAAGAAGTTGAGTTGCCTTCTTTCACAACAGCCTTTAGATGATAGCACAAATGTTAATTCCATTCACATTGGTCATAAATAAACCATGACTAAATTTTCCTCTTGACAGGGAGAGGGATATACTTGACATGCACCTACCTACCAAACCACTTGCCACTGAAAAAAAAAAAAATCGGGCAACCCGCCTTAGCTCGGTTGCATGCGCCTATTGAGATCACCCAGCACTACTGGCAAAATGATTATCAAGAATGTTTCTAGGCCCTGTTTCTGCACCCCAAGATGTGGAAACTGACGTTCATGAGGGGTCTGGGGGGACTACGAAATTCGTGGGTAAGCATGGGCTTCAATCGGTGGGGGACATGTCCCCACATTTTGGTGGTGGGGAAAGTTCTTCAATTATTCAGCATATATATACATGTACAGGATATGAAACAACAGAACAGGATATTGAGAAATGGAACTTATATAAGGATATAATTAATATGATAATGAGATGTAAATGTGCTATGACCACCCACTAGACAACCCTGTGGGGCTTATAAGGAGTGGTGGCCCTTACTTAAATAAAGTGATTATTGATAAAACAAGGAAAATTAAGTAAACTACAATTTTTAAACCTATAAGAAAACAAATATCGGTCATGATACATGACTGTGAAAGGTAGCACGGTAAATGGGGGGGGGGAAGGCAGTAAGGCAGTAAGTAGGCGAGAAATTTGGAGAAGCAGGTATAATGACCGATATAACAGGAAGTTAGGTTAACACATGAGAAAAGAAAAAAAAATGATAGAAAAGACAAACAAACAAGACAGTACCAACTAAACAAAAACGTAAATAGGAGAGAAAGGTATAGAAATGAAGTAAGAACGTGAGGTGTGTCCAAAACGACTGTAGGGACCGAGGAGAGTAGGGGAGGAAGGAGGGAGATGAGAGAAAGAGGAGAGTAGCGGGGAGGAAAAAACTGGGGTTAGGGGGTAAGAAGAGATTTATGGTGGATGGGAGAGAAGGCAGTTTGGAATGTTGTTTAGGGAGGGAAGAATAGAAGGAATGTCTGAAAGTAGGATAGAGAAGTCCCCGAGAGAGAGAGAGAAAAAAAGAAAAAAAGAAATTAAGGAGAGCTTTGTATGAGTCAATGTAGAGGTGTTTGAAAGTGACAGAAGGAGAATGTTTTTTTTTTATGATCTCAAATTTCTTAAAACTCTCTGGATCGGTGTAGACACCCTACCGGAACGTTACGAAGGTTGATTGACAACAGTGTGCAAAGAAAACCGCAAAAAAAGGGAGGGGGAAAGTGAACGTCTTCCACCTACCCTCCTCGCCATCATAAGGTTCCCCATAGAAATAATGCTTTGACTTTCTGTCGTGGCACGATAGAAACTACTAAATCATCATCTTATAAACCCTTAACCCGGGGACCGGTCGTTTGCGGCCGACGGCCCAAATGCAACGAGGGGCATCTATTTTTATTTTTAAGGCCCAGATGCAACGAGAAGCCAAAGTTTGCGTTTTCATTGCATCTCGCCCGTTTTTCCCGGCACAGAATAAGTAGGTTAAAGTCAATAACGGCCCAGATTTGCAATGAAAAACATCGTGTCATTTTCCCGGAGAACGGCCCCAAATGCAACGAAAAACCATCGCCGTCATTTTCCCGGGAAGACGGCCAGATGCAACGAAAAACATTCCGCGCACATTTACCGGAAAGACGCAGAGGCAACGAGAAACACCGCATGGCGAATGCAATAAAAAACCCTGGGTAAATTAAATCAATAAATAAATAATGGATGCCGACTGCACCTGATTGCATGAAATTTTGTTAGCTGATAGTTCGCCAGTCGTCCGTGACGCTATTACGCTACATCATAGTCGTGCGTGGCGCTATTATGCTACGTCAGCTCCGGTTTACGTCATGAATACGTTTATGCATTAATTAAAAAAAAAATGCTTATCGAAAATGGTGGCGCTATCACCATCGAAATCGAAATTGTCTATGGGCATTTGTACAAGGTGTCACCCGCCTGATGAAAAGCATTGCCGCCTTCTGCGGGCAAACCTCCAAAATGCAGTGAAAAGTGAAAAGCATCGCGATACATTCCAAGTCAATAACGGCACCCCAAATGCAACGAAAACCATCGCGTCATTGTCTTCCCAGCGAACCGCCGCCCAGATGCAACGAAAAACATCGCGTCATTTTCCGGGAAGACGGCCCAGGTGCAAACGAGAAACATCGCGTCATTTTCCGGTTAAGACGGCCAGATGCAATGAGGCGAAATGCGAGTCATTTGCGCGACAAAAATAGTTGTTGACGGCCCAGATTGCAACGAAAACATTTTCCGTACGGTACCACGTTTTCGTTGCTCTCATGCCTCGCGGCCGTGTTTAGTGTTAAATAAGAACGCATATTCGCCGCTTATTCACTTCAGGTGTGATCAAATATTGAGTAAGCCATTCCAAATATGTAAAAATCTACTCATGTCTCTTCCAAACCCGAACGAGGGACAATGAGGTGCAACGAAAAAGTTTGTCCGGCGGTACCGTGGGGTCGGGAAAGGTTTCTCGTTGCATCAGGCGTCCAAACAACTATTTTTGGTGCGCAAATGACTCTCATTGCACCTCAGTTGCATTCTGGGACTCTTCCCGAGAAAATGACGCGATGTTTCCTCGTTGCATTCTGGGACGTCTTCCGGGAAAATGACGGATGTTCCTCGTTGCATCTGGGAAGTCTTTACGCGAAAATGACGAGATGTTCCTGGTTGCATCTGGGACGATTTGACGCAGAAGATCGAACTTGGACATGCTTTCATTGCATTCTGGACGGGTTGCCGCAGGAGATCAAATTAGATCAATGCGTCTCACTGCATCTGGGACGTCTTTCCGCAAAATGACGCGAGTCCTCGTGCATCTGGGACGTCTTCCGGGAAAATTACGCGATGTTCATCGTTGCACTCTGGGACGTCTTCCGCGAAAATGACCCGATGTTCCCCGTTGCATCTGGGACGTCTTTCGGGAAAATGATGCGTTGCTTTTATTTGCATTTGGGCTGTTTAACGGCTAGATATTGCAAACAAACGTCGAGCAAGTCAGATTTATACAAAAACTATTTTGCAGGAAACCAATGTGCTTCCTTTTTCAAAGTTCAACCTGCCCTGGCCCTGCCACGTTGATTTCTTTAAAAAAATAAAAGTCCAGCCTGCCGTGGCCCGCCACGCGTTCGGATAAAAAAAGCGAACAAACCCAAAAAATGGAGGGTAATTCTTGGCCAAGCCTTACGGCTATGCATAGCAAGTATTAGCAACGTAAGGACCATCAATTTGGTCCTTTCCAACAGGTCCTCCCCCCGTGTCCTTCGTCGATTTTTTTTTATCACAACGAAGTTGGCAGGGCCACGGCAGGCTGGACTTGTATTTTTTTAAAGATCAACGTGGCCAACAGCCACGGCAAGTCAAACGCCAGGCAAGGCAGGTAAAACTTTATTTCTTTTTACCATGGGAAGCACCTCCTTGTTACTCCTCGTGAGGATAACAAACCCAAGGAAACTACCGCATCACCACCGACTAAAACTAAGCCCTGCGGGCCATAAAGACCAGGTCTTGGCCAATAAAGACCCGTAACTCTACCGGCCATAAAAGCCCGCGTCCTATTTAAAAAGCTAAAACACTACCGTGTTAGCGGTGATTCGGTATATCCTCGCCCAATAAAGCAGGCGGCCCGCTCGTTTAACGGTTAGCTAGTGAGTAGCGAGTAGTAATAAAAATTCTGCGATCAAGCGGTAGCTAAAATCGTGCGATCAAACAGGTAGCATCCTCATTTCCCAACATTATGTCTAAACAAACCTTGGCGGTTAGGGGCACCGCGGTCAATGCAACAGAAGCCAATGGATACAGTCCCTAGGAGAATCATGGCATTAGTACCACCATTAATTCTACAGGGATGCGGGACAAAAATGAGGTCAAGCCCGAACCCCTCCAGCATTTCGCCATCCTGATCAAACACAAATCGGGCAATCACGGTCGCGGAATCATCGGTGCCCCCGAAGGACGGCGGAGCATGGTGGAGCTG
>JAMKCH010007239.1:0-32548 GCA_023653785.1 Ophioderma brevispina
TCCTATGCGTCCGAAATTTTGTCTTAGAAACTTGTCACCACCCCGTTTTTCTTCATGAAATTTCAGTCATTGCAAAAATCCTCCGAGATTGCTGGACGAAAATGACTAATACTGTCTTTCCTTACATTGATATCACGTACAACTAATTTCTGTTCACTTCAAGCGATTACATTCTGTTATCTTGTATCTTGTATAAGTCATTATTGTTTTAATACGCTATTATTCTGTCTGAAAAGGGTTTATTAAAGCATCAAGCACTCTCTTAATTATTGTTGAATGATCCCATTTTTTTAGTTCCTCTTGTTCCTGTCTGTCTCAATCAAAACACTTCTCAGGACACACTTCATGTTTCTTAAGAGATGCCAACCATATATAGAACGTCACATGGGACAGTCAGGGATTGAATTGGTCTTTAAGAAATTGCAACCATAAAAACATCACACTCTATCCTTTTCTAAACCGATTGCAATGCACATGTGCTATTGGGACCCTTAGTACATAGGACCGGCAGCTTTATCTTTGTTTTATTTTCTAAAATGTTGTCCTTGCAGACCATTTCCCTCCCATCAAGGTAATTAATTGCACTTCTTGACTTAGAATTACCCAAAAACTTACGCCCCCTATTCTGCCAAAATTTCATCTAAGCAACTCGTCATCCTCCACCTTTTACAGGAAATTTCGCCATTGCAAAAATTCCGCGAGATTTCTCAATGAAAATTATTAATAAACATCAGCTACCATTTCCCTGTACAACAGCATGCTTTATTTTCACGTACAACTAAATTCTAAATTTATTTATGCAATTCCAATCTGTTAACTTGCATATGTCACAATTGTTTTCTACTCTATTACTCGTTCTGAAATGGTTTAATATATACAGTGTGAGTCAAAACAAACCTACATTCAGAACAAAAAATAATTAAAACTGTTTTTGCTCAAATGTTTGCATTGGTTATAAAGAGGGATAAGCAGGCTTTCAGAAGACGTTTATTTGGTGTCATTTGGCCTATTTTGCTGAGAGACTTAAAAATCCTGTTTGGCCGATCTTGAGCCAAACAAAGATGCATCGTTTACATAGAGTAGCATGGTCTTCAGCAGTGATTTGAGTAAAAACATTTAACACCAATTATTGTTAAACAATAGAAGGTGGGGAATAATTGAAGGATTATAAAAATAATATCCCGGAGATTACAAAAGAAAATGCTGAGTGAAAAAAATGTTCAATTTCCCAAATAAGAAAGTCAAGATAGCTGGTGTAAGACCAGTTTACTTCGGTTCAGCAAGATTTCATGGGTTTAACCTACAACGAAACTTGGGAGCCAAAGTGAAACCACAGGTTTTGTATTCCGCTTGAAAAAACAGTGCGATATTGAATTTTAAGTTTTAATTCCAATTTATTTACAGAAAACTTCAGCATTATTTCTTCTCGCAATTTATAGACTCTGAGAAAATTTGTGCAAAATATTCACCTTAGAGATGTAAAACAAAAAATCTCTGAGCAGTTTCATTATGTTCATGAACTGCGACATTGATATGGAGTGATTTTCAATAACTGACTCTTTATGATTGAACAATGGTAAATTAATTTGTTGACGATATTTTACTTATAATTATGTTACACAATCAGTTTTATTCAAACTGATATGCTTTTGTGGAAAAGAAATCGATATCATCTGAAATTGCATGTGTGAATTGTATTTGCTATAATGTGTTATGGTATATACGTCGGTGTCAGTCTCTCCGCATTGTATGGCTAAAATCGGCCAAACAGAATTTTTAGGTCTCTCCGCAAAAATTGGCATAGTGTCTGAACCCAAAGTCCGAAAGACAACAAATAAAAATCTTCTGATAGTCTGTTTATCTCTGTAAACGACTAAAGCAAACATTCAAGCAAAAATAACGTTTAACCTTTGAAGAAAAAATCTTTCCTGAATGTAGGGTTTTTATTGACTCACACTGTATAAACAATAATCACTCTCGTATTTATTGTTGAGTGATCGTTTGTCTTGTTTTTGTTCATCTTCTTCCTGTCTGTATCAAATCAAAACATCTCTTAAGACCCACTTCATGTCTCAGCCTCAGCTTTGTTTAGTTTTGTTTCCTTGATCTTTCTAATAATTTGGGTTGTAATATTAAGGTATATCATTTATTGGTGTAGTTATGATATATGCTTATCTTCATATTCGTATTGCGGCATGGGCGCCATTTTGTACGTTACAAATTCTCATCTTTTACTATTGTTATTATTAAAAAAAAAAAAAAAAAAAATACCACGTGAAGAAAGGCTCTGTAAGCTCTGCAGCTCTGGCTCAATTGAGGATGAATTTCATTTTGTTCTCGTATGTGATTATTTCGAGAATGAGCGTAACCGCTATATTCCACATTATTTCTCAATGTATCCAAATATGTTTAAGTACTGTAATTTGGTTAGTTCTAATAATAGTTTTATTTTAATTAATCTGTGCAAATATATCTATAATGCTTGTAAAAAAAGGGATAGATTTTTTTCCAGTGACCTATAATATTTAAATTTATATTATGTATTATATGGCCGGTGGCCTTTGTATACGGTAAATAAAATCCCTCTTTGAGGGAATGAAACTGAAACTATAATTATGTTACACAATCAGTTTTATTCAAACTGATATGCTTTTGTGGAAAAGAAATCGATATCATCTGAAATTGCATGTGTGAATTGTCTTTGATATAATGTGTTATGGTATATACGTCGGTGTCAGTCTCTCCGCATTGGCATAGTGTCTGAACCCAAAGTCCGAAAGACAACAAATAAAAATCTGTTTATCTCTGTAAACGACTAAAGCAAACATTCAAGCAAAAATAACGTTTAACCTTTGAAGAAAAAATCTTTCCTGAATGTAGGGGTTTTATTGACTCACACTGTATAAACAATAATCACTCTCGTATTTATTGTTGAGTGATCGTTTGTCTTGTTTTTGTTCATCTTCTTCCTGTCTGTATCAAATCAAAACATCTCTTAAGACCCACTTCATGTCTCAGCCTCAGCTTTGTTTAGTTTTGTTTCCTTGATCTTTCTAATAATTTGGGTTGTAATATTAAGGTATATCATTTATTGGTGTAGTTATGATATATGCTTATCTTCATATTCGTATTGCGGCATGGGCGCCATTTTGTACGTTACAAATTCTCATCTTTTACTATTGTTATTATTTTTTTTTTACTATTGTTATTATTGTTATTAATCTTTGCTTGATACTGATAACAGCTGGAAAGAAAAGACAAATCTAACCGCAGTACAAGTAGTTGAATTGTTAGATCTATACCTTAATAGTTCCTACTTTGTTGCCAAGGGACAGTATTACCAACAAAAAAAAAAAAAAAAAAAATTTTATTGACTCACACTGTATAAACAATAATCACTCTCGTATTTATTGTTGAGTGATCGTTTGTCTTGTTTTTGTTCATCTTCTTCCTGTCTGTATCAAATCAAAACATCTCTTAAGACCCACTTCATGTCTCAGCCTCAGCTTTGTTTAGTTTTGTTTCCTTGATCTTTCTAATAATTTGGGTTGTAATATTAAGGTATATCATTTATTGGTGTAGTTATGATATATGCTTATCTTCATATTCGTATTGCGGCATGGGCGCCATTTTGTACGTTACAAATTCTCATCTTTTACTATTGTTATTATTATTATTGATACAAATCAGAATAACAATAGACCAATTACGAACATTGGTGTCAGCACAAACCAGAGGTTTCGAAGGGTCCTAAACCATTTAGCGAATTAAATGTAACAAATTACGCAAGAAAATCATTTCATGTCATCTAACTGTCCGCTTTAATGCACGACAAAGCAGATAAAAAGAAACAAGCAAAGAAACCACCCAATGAGAGCTGTAAAAAAGAAGTCATTTTTATCAGTGTGGTTAAAATTGTCTAAGTTAATAATCACATTACCTAATATTCCTTTTGGCGTATCAATTTGCGTGAAATAAATGTAGTTATTCCTTTAAAAGAAGATTATTCAATATATAGGAAATCTGCAAGAGGTAACAAATTACTATCTGTTTAGAAGGCAAAATTGGACTTTTTCCCATCTCTAGCTGCATGCCCCACTACCGCGCCACTTTCTACACCTATTACAACTATTAATTATTGCTTTAAATATTCCATACAATTTACGACATTTCTTTCGATGAAACCCAATGTAATATGTAATTGTTTTACAAGCATATAAAAGAAGACTAAGATAGGTTCATTTGTATTTAATTTAGCAATCCAGTCATTTGCACCAACCTCACCTTAACGAACGTAAAAGGTCATCATCGTTATGCGTACGGTCGATTAAAAGCACGGTAGTCAGAGACTCTTAAAATAAGTGACCTAATTTACCTGAATTTGACGGTCGAGACAATCCACAGGTGCTAGAGATCAATAATGTGTTCTCAAATTTAATTAAGCGTTTAACTGTTCGCTTTCGTCTTGGCGTTAATTAGAAAATTTGCCCCCAACCGCCATTGAAATAAATTTGCACGCGACATACTCTTTCGTTATATTACCTGCCAGTTCAGTATTTAATATATAACAGCCCACAGCATGCATCAATTAGGGAAAATCCAAAAAAATTAAAAAGGTCTTATTTTTTCAAGAATTTCCTTTGTCAAAATGATCTTAAAAAACAATGTATACGAAGAAGTCTCAAAACATGAATGATTATGCATTTACTCTCTAAACCTTCCTCAAACAGATACTTGGCAGGTCACCCATGTACAAGTATTCATTGTTAGACAGGGACGTATAGCATAAGCTTGCAAATACTATAGCCAAAGACCTTGCTATTCTTCATCTTCCCTGAGCACATCTGCATATGAAAACCAGGCCTATATTTATTATAGCATATGTGAATTTAATTCCGTTACGTGATGTCAGTAAATGTAAGGTTAAAAACACTTTCCTAGGTCTTCGCGTTCTTAAAACAGGTAGAGTACGTAGCTGAAAATGCAATTATTGATTTTGAATGCTTTAGAATTTGTTGGGATTTTGAAAACTTCAGACACCACACTTTTTCAAAACTTAAATTTCATCACTTTTAATCATTTGTTATAACCCCAATCGCCCTTTCAGTTCACCAACTTAGGTATGCAGTTGACTTTCCGCAGAAATAATACATTGTACATTGTTTTATAATGAAATCGGATATTTTGGTCTCAAATCAGGACATTTCCCAGAGCGTTTTCGACCAACTACTGGGTCACAGCGATTTTATTGCCTTCTCTTATACAAGAAAATAACGCGTGTGGCGTGACCTCCCGACTGACTGCAAAGTGTTTTAGTTGTAAATGATAATCCTGAAATAACGATATTGTAATAAAAATCGGAGATCCTTGGTCTTAATTAGCGCGGTTGTACAGGTTAAAAATCGATATTTAATCAAGCTCTTGGTCAATTTCATAATCTTTTGTTTAAAAGCAAATTCATGATTTTTTCACATTTCTCTAGAAAACACGCACTATTGTTTTATACAAAGTCACCAAAGTTGTCTCGACTATGAAGAGTTCAAATTGTTGGGTAAGAATTAAAAAACGTTGGAGCATGCATATGAAAGGTTTCCTCGAATATCGGTTTTGTCTGGGAATATGAATTGGCCATTGTATATTTATGGTACTATTAATGCCCTCAATACTAAACCAGTTTTATATGCTGTTCAGTACTTACAAAAATACATTTTAACACATTAAATAATGTTTTTAAGAAGCAATTACATAATAGGGACAGGGGAACTAAACAACACCTGTTTAGAATGTTTACAGCTGCCCAAGAATATGTGTGTGTGTTTATGCAGTTGTTACAATTTATAATCCTAGGAGGAATATTGATGATTGCATAATAAAGGGACAAATCGTCTTACAATCTTTTAGTAGGGTTATTAATGGTAACCCCATTCTCGAAGTTTGGGGAAGAAAGTTTGAAGATGTTTCCTAAGTTTGAAGGGTGCTGAATCGGAATTTTTTGGGGATAAATGTAAAATAAGTGGTAAAATTAGTACAGGAGTAAATTTGAAGTCAAGTCAAATTGTGTTGAAATCTACAACAATACATTGGTCTGGTTTATAGGGATCAAAAAGGTATAGTTTGTCTAGGTTGCGACCTTTACAGGTACAGACTTATTCAGGTTCAAGGTCATCCTGGGATGAACCTTACTCAGTGCTCAGATTTTTTTGAAACTGGTGTCAAATTGTTCGTCTTGTCATATTTTACAATGTGTGGTATTTGGTTGAGTAATTGTGCAAAATGTAACAATAATCTACATGATCTATTGTCTACAGAGCTGTTACCCAAAGAATTCAAATGCAATTTCTGCTTCAGTATAACCGGAACAATAATTTGACACCAATTTCAACAAAATCTAAGCATTGGATAATTTTTGCCCCAGGATGACCTTGAACCTTACCAGGGCTGTAGCCCACTAACTGTCGGAACATAGACATATATACATTTTTAATCCTTAAAATGAGGTGTACATTTAAACTTGATTTCAAATTACCCCTGTACTAAATTTAACCCCTTATTTTACAAAGTTCTCCACCTTTCCCTACTACGTTTCAAATCGGAATCTTCATGCACGCCCTGTATCGTTAAAGTTTATCCTTTAAATAGAGATGCTTCGCTGTCGGACGGTCCAACGTCTGCCAGGACTATGATTTTATTCAGATAAATACGTGATCAAAAAGCCACACAGAATATCTCAAATTCTATAACTCTTGGATTCAAATTGCATCGCCTTATCAAATATTCTGTACTCGGACACCCATATTTGTACTCATCTTAAATACATGATCATATTCAGAATATAAAGTACTTGACAATATTTTTCCTCTACGAAATTGGAGTTAAAGGTAAATGTCACAGAAACGAACATGCACTTTACTAGCAAAAGGTCACAGCCTTACTATGTTTGTGTATTGCAATTTCGATTGGCCTTCTAAAGATGTCACGTCATGTTATTATTGAAATAGTGGACGTTGGCAGCATATTGAATATTGTGTCATAGCTTTTTTATTATTTTGTTTTCTTTTCAACATATTAGAGGAATCTCTTGAAAGAATTGATGAAGAGTATTTTATGTCTTCGAGAAAATGTGAATATTTTATATATGCTGCAAAATGTTGGTTCAAATATTAACAGTCTATATCATTAAGTCACCCACAAATCAATTACCCAACGTTGGTTACTCACAGAGAGCCTGAGATCGTACCAAGGTCTACTGATCTATGCCACAAACATGCTTGCCCCACTAATGATAATTTGTAAATAAATATTTATTTATTTATTTTTATATTTATTTATAACATTCGGCATTTGCCAGGCATCAACCAGTACAATTCTTTTTAAATTTCTCCCCAAGTCCTTATTTCTCTCACCTTTTCTTCATCCCATTTCTATCTCTATTCCTTACATTTTCTTCACCTCTACCTCTTCTATCTCTGCTCCCTCATTATGAAATATTATTACAATACCTCAGCAAGACATGTTGAAGAGTCTCTCCTTCTTGTCCAAATTCCCGTATCCCGTATTCCCGTTAAGTGTTTGTTCAGCTTATATATATTGTTTGTTTGTCTCTGTTTTTTGTTATGTATATTTACCTATGTAATATTTTCTATCACCCCTTATTTGTATCATTATTGTAATATTGAGTATATTTTACTTGTATGTATTACAGGGCCAGCAATAACCATAAGCCCTATCGGGTTGTCCATTGCTGGTCCTAGCATATCATATCATATACCTCACCAGTTCATCTTAGTACAGTCTACAATTGATACTTTATGTATTATTATATATTATACTGTATTATATATTTCTGTCACGTACGATATGTTATGCTGAATAAATTTTAATTGAATTGAATATGCATTACATTCAAGGGACGCCTCCAGTATAGCGGGGAAAGATTTATGGAAAGAAGTCCGATTTTAGATGCAGGAGGAAACCGAAGTGCTCGGAGAAAACCTGCGAGGACGGCTATGGATCGGGAATCAAATTCACATACGACACTGGCTCCACCGGGAATCGAACTCGGGCCGCATTGATGAAAGGTGAGCAACTCGATCGCCACAACAACTCACCCTCCCCATAAGTACAATGAGCATGATGCCGTTGCTGCTCCGTCCATCAAGAGTCCCCGATTGTCAGGGGAGGGCGGTCAAGAAATCCAAATTTCAGACGTCGCCATTGGTTTAACACGTAAAGCGAAATCTTGACGAAAAATTCTGAATTTGTTATATGTTGTCAAGGAATATTTTCTTATTCCAAAACCATTGGAGTTGAAGAATCAACTCCACTGGAAGGGTCATTTCAGAATTTTTTTGTATGAATAACGAACTAGGAGGAGGTCGTATGTAGGTCATGGGAACACCCATGACCGACCCACAGGTTTGAAGTTGGAAAATGTTGGCGACTCTATCTACCGCTTTCCCACAAATTCCATAAGCGTATAGACAAAATACAACATAAAATACAGGACCTGGTGTTTTGATCTTTATCAAAGGCAAACCGCATAACAAGACAACACCAAAAGGCAATTATTATGGACAGTGAGGGAAATAAATAGCAGGATGCGGCCTGGACACAGGAACTCGACAGGATGAGGGTCTGTTGCAGGGAAAACGCTGCTAGCAGAGGTCATTGACAACAAACGATGATAAAAGCAGATCTCCAGAAGAATAACTTCAAGACAGGCCTATGGGCAGATGTCTCGCTGGCGTCCGCTGTCTTGCCGTGTTAGATATTCCCCCACAGAGGTCACATTTTTATTTCCTTTGGGCGTTTCTTCTTCAAGACCTTTGAAATAATTGCTGTATTGTTTTACCTGAAAGACTGGCGGCTAAGTCTTTCCGCTCGCGTAATCGTAATCTCTCGTGTCTAATGCTGCTTTTCTCATAAGATTATAGTCAGGGACAGAATAAGGCGAACAATTGCGCGTCCGACTTGATTTGACGGTACAGAACAAATGTCTGTCGTAAATAATTATCTGTGAAAAGTCAAAGCTTATTTAAACAAAAAAGTTTACTTGCGTGAATTATTGTGTCTGCAAATTGAAAACCCGACTTAAAATAGGGTATATGTTTACATATTAAATCATATTTTGTTCCGACATGCCCCGCCTACACTACAGATTCAAACCAATCACGGTCCGCGCTGCGCTGATTGACCAATCTTGACATACGCGCAATTGGTGGCCTAATTCTGGCCCTGATTATAGCACCACTCCCCATTTTTGTCTGCACCGATCTATCCCGTCAGCTCCCTATGCCTACTATGATACAAATTACCTAATGTAATGGATTTCATTTTGAACGTAAACAACCGTTGCTGCACACAAACTGCCATCATTTTTTCAAAAGTACCTATCGCACTTGGAATCATCATAAATCCTATCATAAAATATCACGTATAACACATGAGGCAAAACCAGAAATCCCGCGCAAACTCCGCTCAGTAGTTCTTGGTCAAAATAAATTAGTATTAAAGATGCATTTTGTGATCCTAGCACCTCCATTTTTGTTTATGGTTCACTACATATTATCGTGAAATGGTTATTTCCAAAACTTCAGTTGATTCTCACGGTGTGTTTTGACATTACGAGCTAATGTTAATATCACGCAGCCAAAAGCCACTGTGTTGCGATTTCGTTTAGCGACAGACAATGCAAATCGCGATTTTTTCTAGAGTAGATTAAATTTGCACGTAAGATGCACTCATACTAGCGGTTCAGAATATATAAAAATCTCAATTTTTTAAAGATAGTTCGGTCGATGCCCATTTAAGCAAAGAAAGTTCTTGTATTCCTTTGATCGAAATTTATGACATCATAAGCTATCTATGAGCAATATTTCTTTTTTCAATCAGCCTTTTGGATATCAGAGATATATTTTAACGTTTGCGATGATGTAAAATTCGATCCATAATCGCGAACTTTACATTAATGATGATGTGATGCCAATCTTCAAGAATCAGATCTTATGGTATAACGTTAATATATGCAAACGACATTACGATATTGTATGCGGCTGGGAAGCTTGAACATCGAGCTGCCTGCTTTTAAGAATGACAAGGAAATGGAGTTTGATAATGTCCCTCCTCGTAACCAAAGATCACGTGGGCACATCTACAAGATTTACGCTAAGCGTGCTTGAAATGGGAATTGTGACTGAAGCTGCGGCATTACGTGATCTGAATTCAATTTTATCTGATTTACCCACTGTGCAATATTTGGTAAGTACGATTGAGGGGTCGGGTGAGTTGTCGTGAAAAAAATTAAAATCCGGATTTCTCAGACATAGTAAAGTGTGTGATATTCCCAATTGGCAAGATGTTGTGAAATTTTGTTCTTCACACAAATATTTGATTAATATGACAATATATTATAGGGCTGGGATGGTTGAACATTTATTGCATAGTTATGTAAAATTTGTCAATATTTTTGGCATATTTGTTTTAACATTTTTTCGCCAATTTTCTTTTTAAATTGATTATCTATTATTCTACATATCTTGACAACAATGTCTGGGAGTTTGGAAAGGTGTTTTCACACAAATATTTGATTAATATGACAATATATTATAGGGCTGGGATGTTGAACATTATTATATGTCAAATTCGTAAAATATTTTTTGGCATATCTGTGTTCATATTGTTTCGCCAATCTTTTAAAATTGATTCTATGTTATTCAATATATCTTGACAACAATGTTTGGGAGCTTGGTAAGATGTTGGAAAATATTGTTTTCACACAAGTATTTGATTAATATGACAATATATTATGGGGCTAGGATGTTTATCGTACAGGGTACGCCAAATTCGTAAAATATTTTTTGGCATCACTCTTTTCATATCTTTTCAATCTTCTTTTTTTAAATTGATTCTTTATTATTCTACATATCTTGACAACAAAGTTTGGGCGTTTGGTCATGAAATGTATAAGGATTTTTAAAATCCTAAGTATGGTAGGAACTTTCGAAAAACCTTGGCAGTTTCCAACCACGTGTAGAGAAACGGTCGTTCTCGTTTAAAATGAAATCCATTAGCTAAGGTCATTTGCACAAGTATATCAAACTGAATGGGGTATGAATCTTGAAATAGAATGTAAAACTTTAAGTTGAAAACAGTATTTGCTCGACAACATTTTATTAAGACAACTTGGTGAATTTCCCAAGTTTATCTATGATCGGGATTATAGCTATCATGAAGTAGAATTATTGGACAACGTGACCTTTAATAATGCGTTAAACCCTGCAAAATCTCTAGTCCTCCTCGTATTTACTCATTCGTCATCACTCACGCTTTCTATACCTATCCAACGCAAACCGCCTTGTTTGATTTTGCAGGCTATTGGTAAGTGTATAGTCTAACTATGCGAGAGGATAGAAATGATGATTGATTGCTAAGACGGTTGACATCCCGTACCGGGGGCCTATAGCTATCATGTCATTGGCAAATGAATGAGACTGTGCACGTAGCTTTAAAAAAGGAATCTGAACATACAAAATATCAACAAACGAAGTGTCTCCTCGTTCGCCGCATTGGCTATAAATAGATAAGTGAAAACACATGGATTATGTTCTTGTGTCGACCGTGATGAAATTGATCGGATGCAGGAAGCTCACACACATACAGTTTCCTTATAAAATCTGTCGAAACGGGGCCGATCTATAGACTTCGAATAAGCTTTGCTGTCTCCCCGCGATAGAAAGGAAGGTCTTCAGGTCAAATATTTAACCCTTTGCGCGCTTGTCAGCAATCGCTACCATTACCTTTTTTTTTCGTTTTAGTTTCTTGATGATCTTTCTTAATCTTGTTAAACATTCATACGCCATACGCTTACTGTTGATTGGAAGTGTTTTCGTAAAGTGACCCATCTGACCCACTTCTTTCTGACACACTTATGAATTCGGAACTCTTAACGGAATAAACCGTGTGGCTTATCCTGTTAATGTTTCCGAATTCATAAGTGTGTCAGAAAGTAGTGGGTCAGATGGGTATAGAAACACCCATTCATTAGTTGATAAATAGACGCGTCACAAAGAGCTTTACTCGCTCTGAAGCAAAAGATTGTTATTCTAAATTGAAACAAAACTACCTCGTGTGTCAAAGGTGCACTCAAAACAACCTCGTTCGTAGGGTTAAATAATTATGTCAGGGGGTCACATTTTTCATCAGAAAACATCTAAAAAGCCGATTAGGTTATTGAATTAAAAAATACAAATTTACATTAATGGCATTGATGGGAACCGACATTTATTAAGTGACCTTTAATAGAATGCACTTCGCCTTAAAGGAGATAATTAGCAAATAAATATCTAAGATATCCAAACTTAAGAATGCATTATTTCCAAACACATTAACATATTGAAGACAATGGTGTGATCTTTAGGTCTGGTAAATTTTCCAATGAAAAGTACAAACTTTCCTGAAATCAGCATTATAAAGCATTGTGTTTTACCTTGACTCAGTGACCCGGCCATCACTGTGCAATAATGCACCTGACAGTGTGACAGTGAAGCAGTTGACCAGGAATTGGAATGAATCTCCACTCAATGTCTTATTGTTCGACGGTGAATAGGCCTACGCCAGTACAAATTCACAAAGCATAGCATCACCCAGCCATACAAACTTTTAAAATGCAATACCCATCCAGCAATCGAATAGGAAAGCTGAAAACCTCTAGACGTGGACTGAAATGGATATACGTAACAATTCACTTGCCCTAAATAAGATTGTCCCCTTTAACAAGTCACTAATATACTACGGTATATAAATTATTTACAAGTCAGACGATAGAGAATGTTTTGGCGCGTTAATGTTATTGCGCGAAACCAGAAGCAGACGACAATACAAACACCTGTTGGAATGCATCAGCAATGAAACAATACGCCAGATTTCAAACAAACAAACAAACAAAAATCTCACCCATCTGGCGAATACCTGTAGCGTCTATGGGTAGCCATTACATCAACTTGCTACTTAAAAGGCATTTTTAATATGGTGAAAGTCATATCCATCGTATTATTAATTTAACACATGGTGACTATATGTTTTTCATTTTCTCGTTTTATTTTTTCAATCAATCATTTGGGTTTTGGAGCAGTGCGGCGGTGGTATTATGTAATGTAAATGTGTATTTTTCTAAAGTCATCAGCCCTGCAAAATTGATACACCTTTGAACTAAATGTAATTCAGCAAAGGACGCGATGTGCGCTTTGGATGTTTTTTTCTTCTTCTTCTTCTTCTTTCTCAATGTTCGACTCATTTCAGGTGGTATGCTTCTAGAGGTCCTTGACAAATCTTCATTTTCCCTTTTATTTCGAGTGTGAGTGGATGGGTGGGTGGATGAAGTTTGTGTTTTATGGTGTATGAGTGTGGTGTGTTTGTGGGTGACCTATGGTCTAGGATCAAATATGTGTTGGCCCAGTATATCTCTTCCCACTACATGCCTAACCCTTGTTGCTGTTTGGATGCACTTATAGGTTGGCCACTTTGAAAGTGATTTTTAGTAATCACTACTTAGTCCATCCCTGCCAGGGTGTACTCTGTCCTCTTTTTGTTTTGGTTATTTTAGTTGTAGGAGCGGATGTGTATGACCATCTTTTTGATTCGATGTTTTACATTTTATTGTGCAATACTTGTATTTTTATAGGAGTGTTATGACCATCCTTCTTTGAGTGCCTGTTTTACATTTGATTTTGCAATACAGTGTTTGTAATCATTATTGTTTTATATATGTATATGTTTGTTTTATTCTGGCAAATAAAATGAAATTTAAAAAAATGAAATTATTCGTTTCTTGTGCAATTGCATTTACATTAAATTTTTATATACACATGTTGTAAGGATTCCTGGCTTGTTGTTTTTTTTTTCTATCTGTTAAACCACTCAGGGTGTACTAATACAAACATAAATATCGCTGACATTGACAAGATTTTATATTGTATTTTTTTATGATCCAAAAGGTGCAAATTGGAATAAAAATGACCACAGTCCTATTGTTTAAGCCTGCATATTGAAGAGCATATTTCCACTGCGAGTAAACTGATGGGTAATCCATACGTGCCTAGGATGTGGAATGGCTGAAAGAAAAATTATCAGCGCTTATTTCTTTGTTTCGTTTTTACATTGTTTTTACATTATATCTGCCGATTATCTCTGCCAATGGTTCGCTTTCTTTCTTTTATCTACATGATTTAGTTGTGTTTTTTCCTACAATTAGTTAAAATAAAGCAAACAATCGAACCTTTGTTTACAAAATTTAAACGTTATTCCTGAATAAAAAAACAAACGATTTATAAAATGCTTGCCGAAGGGGAAAGTATAATTGTATACAAAACTAATGCCATACTTAAATCGTAAATGTCTACTGGGTACATGAAAATGATTAACGTGATTCATGTACATTAAAGAAAGGGATAAAAATAACTGGTAATAGCCGAAGCCAATTACTATGGATATTATTTGTGTCTGGCTAGTGTACATAGATTTATTATTAAAAAAACGTTTTCCCTTTAAACCCCGAGATATACCATTAGCAAAGCATAATGGAAGAAAATCGAGTATAAACTCCCACATCTATATTTAATAGCCCGCTGTAAGTCTGCGTGTCTATCCGTCTATCTATCTGTCTATCGTCTGAGACTTTGAACACCACCATCTTTCCTTTATTACTTTGTGAACACTGCTTGCTTAATCATATTCCTCCTGGCATCCTTTGTGCAGTGGGAATAGGGCAGGGTAACTGTCCTTCCCACATTAGAGCGTTGTCCCACATTTGTCCCTCACAGACTTGAAGCGTTACATTAGTTTTCAGCAGTCAAATTCCCAAATTTCCATAATTTCATTATTGGTCGCCCCGAGAGTGAGTCTCTCATTTCACCCAACAACATAATAATTGTCTGGTGCTTTCAACTGAAAAATAATAGATTGAATTAGTTCCAATGCTCCATGATAATAGTTTTGAAAAGATGTTAATCCCCACAATGATGCTTCACGTCTTATACCTTTAGTTTCTTGAACCTTCAGGTGAAACTGGCCCAAGTGGTATTTTATCCTTTGTTGCAATCATGACAATACTTCTCTTGCACATTTTCATCAAATTGGATGGAATAAAAGCGAGGATTTAGCTTAGGATTTGTCTAACAAATAAAGTAAATATCTGGCAAAATTTGTGGGATAGTTTATAGTTTTATATTTTTTATAGTTTGAATGTATAGTTTTTATTGGGGACGGCCGTATAACTACAGCATCAACAAACAATATTCCCAGTTGTATCTTAATTTCCTCAATTCACCCCCCCCCACCCACAATGGTACGATCATAATGGTATTCAACCATACTATCGGCTTACTGTGTCAATTTACTCAATGCCAACTGCTATTCCTTTCATTGTGAGTGCTTTCACACATAAAATAACAGAGATGTGCTCTCTTTTTGCATAAAACTCAATAATTACAATATACAATTAAAATTGAGGCTTTGATCAAACTGGTATGTATGGAGTCGTAGGGTGGGGAGCTTTTAATGGTTGTGTCCATTGAGGACTATTAATTCATTTTCTGCTTAATTGATTTCTTATTCTGTACTGACTATGTAAGGCTTAACATAAAGAGCAGGAAACAGGGGGGCGATTTTTTTAGGGATACAATTTCTCTAAATTTGTCATTTGATCGTGGTAGAATACCTACTCAGGAACGTTTTTCAAAGGTTTTACTGGTCAAACAAGAAACGGAAAAAACTTAGTTTTGAACTTGCCTGCTATCGATGCTTTGATTTTGTCGTGCAGGACAGAAAATGCAAATTCATTAATTTTAATGATCTATTGCATAATGACGCCGTATTTAGGCTAATTCATTTCTGTATATATCTAATAGCATGTAGTCATTACAATATGCAAAAAAATGGGGTCTCTCTTCCTGGAAATGTCATCATTTCCTTTTTTAAGTCGACAGAGGGTTCCTAGGTACCCGCAAATTACATTTTGGTAGTTTTACGACTGACGATATCTTGTTTTCCGACTCGTGTTCTTTGTATTTGTCAAACTTGTATACGCTCTTTCATGAAAAATATATTAAAATCTACCCTCCTTGTAATCCACGGTGAGTCATTAGGAAAAATAATTAAAACCAGTATCAGAAAAAATCCATTTAATTATTTAAATTTCTGTAATCAAACAATAATCTAATGGCCGTACAAGCTACCTATTTCATTCAAATAGTTATCCTAGAAACAAAGCGTCGTGCTGAATGACAAGAAGGTTCATAAATGCACTAAGCTGCCATGTAATACATCGATGTGCTGGCCATGCAATAGGATGACTCTTAATTTAATCTTCCCTTGAATCCGGAAAGAAACTCTGGGAAAACCAACTGAAATAAAAAGTATCACTCTATAAAGTCACTTTGTACTTAAAGTCGCTCACTACTCCAGCTCCTAGAAGACTCGCGTTCAAACCGAAATAACAGCAACTTGGTAAAACCTACTGCAGAACAAGTGCCTATAGAAGTTCCTTTTCTTCCACGTACGTCCAGTGAGTGGAACAAACTCCCAATAATTGTTGACAGCCCTCCATAGACTCGTCCACCTCAGTTCTTGAACCACATCCGTCAAGGAGTCCTAGACCAGTCCCTGACCTTTTTTCCCACAACGTAGGTATCCGGCTTCCGACTTCGTGGCCCAGATCTTGTTGAATTCGCAGAAATGTTGGTATTGTGAAAGAAACATAGTGTGCCAATTTTATTTTTTTCCAAAAGGCGTTTGATAGATATGTCACGTAATTCGTTTTCAAATTCCATAGACTTTGTACAGGGGCTTATTTTGGCCATTACAGAAAATGACCAAAATGGGCAATTTTGTGAAAAACTACACATTTTATTTCAATTATTTCTCGAGTAATTGATAGTTATAAGATTGGTGTTTGTTTTAATGGTTAAAGAAATATCAAAAATCCATACAAATTTTTATTTTTATGGGTCATAAAAACAAAAAGAATTTTTTATTTTTTGAAATTTTCCATTTTCAAGTATTTCTAGAAATACTGAAGATCACCTTTCAGAAATTTTTTCCTAAGAAACTACACTCCTTGGTGATGCAATAAGTGTCATATGAAAGGAAATCAAATTTGAAAATTCTAACGTTAGATTTTGCAGATGAGGTTTCTATTGAAATTAAAGGTGTTTTTAATTTGCCTAAATGATGTTCCCTAATTTTTTTTTTCTAAAGAATTAAACACTTGATTCCAAAAAGCCAACGTGTGAGATTTTAAGTATTTTGTTTATACACCCCATCCCAAAAGTTTCGCTTAAAGCATTTCCATTTAGGTGGAAAAGTTATTATTGTAAAAATCGGGAATTTTAAAAAATAATAAAAACACTAAAACAAATCATGCAGTCTTGAAATGAAAAAATTTGTGGAGGGAGAGTCCATCCTTCCATAGTCTGTTTGGGCCCAAAATTGATTCAGGTGGTGTTGAATTTTATGTCATTTCTTAAGGGACGATTTTATCCGATGATCCTACCTTAAATGGACTTTGCCAGTCTGTCGCCATGTAACGACGACGAAGAAGAAGAAGATACTGCACGATCCTTTGACCTTGACTCCGCTATTCACAACATTAAAAACCTGATATTTTGATATCGTGTCAAAGCTTAAATTTGTCTCATTGTATCTGCAAAATATTCCACTTTATATGTTAAATTTGGTTCATTTACGGTTACCGGAAATTAATTGTACAGTGATCTATACGTTGGTGTAATACACATAGTTACCGCTCACTTTAAATTAATTTTGGAATTAAGGTATGTTGGAGATAACCTGTCCTATGAAAATCCCCTGTGAAAATCCTATGTTGTAATCAGTTAGGGCACCCTGCCCTTTATTCTTGTAAATCTAAACACACGGCCAAACTTGCTCTCGAACCATTGACGTTTTGTACCAGAGATGACACCTAAATCGCCTTTCGTTGGTACATTTGTCATCTAAGCAAATCTTTATTTTAAGGTATAAATAATTTTATCGAGACACGTTACATACATCGTCTATAAAATTGTATTATATATATTCTAAAATTGTCCTAATATAAATCAGTCAATTGATTTTTTAAGTACGTCAAAATATCAAAGATCAAAAATAATCATCTGATTTACGGAGCAATAGACACACTGAAAATATAATATGGAACAAATTCGATTCAGCAAGCGTCAGCATTATCCTCCTCATCCAGGGTTAGTTATTGACAAAACACGTGTCTGTGTTTTATTATGCATATAAAAGCACACACAGTGGGACTTTGATAATTATACTAGAGAAAATAATACGACATGCTACGTACATTATCAATTAAATGTCAAAGGGCCACGGGAAGCGAAGACTTTCGTTTGTAACAATTAATTTTTTACATTATATCAAAACAAGATAACGGGATTAAACGGGATTAAATCATATGAGTAATAAGAGTGTTGTTGACTGGCCAAAATGTACAAAAGTCCAAATGATTATTGTCTTGGGGTCACGTTCCAGTAGAAGTTGATTTTTCCATCAAAGTTTAATGATAAAATATGATCGTGAAAATCTAATTAATCACAGTTACAAAAAAAGAGAACGCAGGAATATTGGCCATAAAGCCAACTCTCACTTTGTTATTAATAACATTATAAAAAAAATGCCTCAATTCCGATTGGAAATCTCTGCTTTGTTCGCCACAAAATAATCAGATATATTTTGGAACAAGAAAGCTCTAATTTAAATTAAAGAATGGAAACCCATTTTTTTAAATTGGGGAAATTAAAAAGATATAATTGTTACACATCTCATCAACATGTATACTTTAGTTCTTTTTCTGCTCTCACTAGCTCTTGCCAAACCCTACCATTAAAGGGGACTTTTGTGGGGACCTTTTTCTTAGCAGCATACCTTACAATGCGAAAATATTATGATAACGTAATATTAGTGCCCCATCAGTCAAAATAACAAATACTTAATACTCTCACCTACCAAGATAAATATCACATGGTACTGGTACAAATTATATTACCATTTTTTTTTTAAATTTTAATGAAACAATTGAGTAATCCATTTGATATACACATGCATGTATTTGCTAAATGTTTGGTTATCTATTTGCATTTGTCTGTTGTATTTGAGATATTTGGTTTATCATTATTATGATTTTTCATCATTATTATTATTATTTGTCTTATCTTTTTAATTATTATTTCTTTGTACGTTGAAACATTTTGTACTTGAACACTTTCATCTTTAAACATTTTGTCATAATAATCGCACCTTACTGAGTGCCTCTATCCGTGTTTATGTATGACAAGTAAGGTATAAGAAAGTCAAATATAAGTGTATTGCAAGAAGACCTCTGGCTTATTCACATCGAGGCATCTGCGGATATATTATTCTGGTTGAAAGGGATTTATTATACACACATCAAGAAAGCCTCTTGAGTTCTTTTTCGCTAGCATTTTAAGTAGGTAAGCAACCAATATTTCTTAATACTATGCTTATACTCTGATCTCTTGCTCTAGCTTTCTTTTTGTCGCCGTCTACTTCTTTTTCTTCGTCATAATTTCCATTCTCGTTCGAAATATTTATAATCTGAATTTGTTAATTTGTTGAGATTACACCCTAAAATAAGGATGAAATTAAGGAGGGGGTTGTGTATGACCCCGGCATGGGAGATTGGTAACAGAAATCACTTTCAGTATTCACTTATGTTTTCTCAATTTGAAGTAAAATTAAAACTTTCAATTTTTTCTTCCATTTCTCATTTTCACCAATTTTTGAATTTCCAAAAAAAATGTAGAAGGAAACTACACCCTCTATTTACCTGATATATGGTCAGAAAGAGCTTTAAACTTAAACCTAAATTGAATTTGTATAGACATTGTAGTTTTATCGCTGAGCATGATACAGAAGGGTAACTTTTTATATTCTGATTTTTCTCATATAACATATTGACCTAGCCCAATCTAAGTATCTGGAATGTGGTTGATTACATAGAATTTTAAAAACCTTTAATTTGACCCTCAACCAGTCTTGTACTACTTTCAGAAGTTTTGCTATAACAGTTACGGCTTGTCATATGCTTCTTAGTTGGTGATAGTATGAAGTATATTCACATAGATGCAATAATCCCTGATATACTACTAAATTGGAGAATTAAATCACAGTACAGATATCACCTTAACATCATACTCTACAACATGAATTTTGACTGCGCTTCTTTTTCATACTATATTGCGCAGATGGCACACATTATCGACATGGCAATAATTAATAGCAGTTGAAATAATGTTACATTGTTTGACACATACTATGTTTGATTGAATAATTCATTTTTCATCAAAACGGGGCCGGAACTGTATCGAAACGGATTTGGGAAGACGTTGACATTTAGATTGTTAACTCAACGAACGCGATACCATTTTAGAGACTTTCTCACACGATACGAATTGATAAATTTTAGGTTGGCTTTTGCAAATTTTATTAAATGAGTTGGCGCATTGGATTTTCACAGAAAATGCCCAATTTCCAGTAACTATTTTGGAACAGTTGAACTGTCTTGAATCTTATGTTTCATGCAAATCAGTAATTTAAGAAACAAGTGGGGAAAGGATATTTATGTACATATGTTTGACCAATTTGGCGCTTTTTTGATGGCTTGTCGTCTGCCGTCAACAAAATGTTAAAACAGCTGGCGACGTACTCTGATTGCATTATTCAACAGAATGCACGTGCAGCCACCAAGATGTACGGCACTAACATCTTTTACAATGTATTCATAACCTCATATTTCCTCACACGATGTAATTAATTTTGAAAAAAATGATACTATGAAAGGTTAATCTTTTACTAGTAGAGGTAAAGAACTTGGGCATAATAGTTCCTTATATCAGACACTTTCTGACCTCTGAATAACGGCACATAGCATCAAATGCGATGAACAAGAATAACACACTAAACCACAGCGATTCCTCAGCTTTATGCTAATTTTGCCACAGGTAATGATTTTGTTCGTGAGATCTGAAATATATTTTGTTGGCAATGAATTTGAAGGCTACTTGAAAATCTAGCAAAAGCTTTGTACTTATAAATACCCTTCCTTTGATCGGTCATTTTGATAGCCCAAGCATCAATCATTGTTTTGACTACAAAATAAAACCCGGTATCTAAAGAAACAGGAATACGATCCTATATGTGCAATCAATGAAAAAAATTAAAACTGGTCCAAGAATTGAACCTTGTGGAAGGCAAACAAACCAAATGCGCCAACTTACAATCCTACTCACATATAAAACAACAAAAGCAGCAACAACAAAAACAAAAGAGGAGTTTCATTGGTTTGTCCTTTTTTTAATCTGAATTAATGCCTACTATGTAAACATTTCAAATGCACCTGTTTTTTAGGCTATTGGCGTAGTTTCTGTTACAAATTGATCAAAACTGCAACAAGGTTGCACAAACACGTTCTAAACTAAGATGCAAGTCATTTCTCTTTAGCCGCATACAGGTCAGATAAATTATGAGCAACCCCCCACTATTAATACCGACTCAACGTTGATGTATTACATTGTCTAAATTATACGAAAATCGGTATCGGAATATTGATCAAATACATATCAATAATTTGGTCGCTGCAACTAGATAAACTCCTCACGCCTTCATGTAACATGTTTATTGTGTCTGAACATTCAAACATTACTTTGCATTAAGTGTCTATCATAGATTGATTGATTTTCATATCATTTAAAGATTTTCAGTACTGGGGGATGCCGCATACTGGAAGCAAAGTATTCGTATTTTTCACTTCCCAACAAGACCAGGGTTTAAATCCTAACACCTAACCTTTCACGGAAACACTCTCAATGCCAGCCTTTTGGCTTAAACCTCTTACATTATCAAGCGTTTGTTAGGTTGTGCATGACAAGCGCTTTGTCAGCACATGTAAATCAAAGCGACCATGAGACTTTTTTGGACACATGAAATGACCAGATATAACCTTCACGGCTCAAGTGTTGTGCTGTTGCAACAAAGCTGACGGTAGTGAAAAAAGTAAGAAAAAAACAGAAAGAAGAGAAGAAAGGGAATTTTTGGAATCAGGGCTAACTCTTATTGAAATAGCCATCAAAATGTTCTCAAAGCCGCTGCATTGAAACCCAATGCCCTTTTTATACATTTTAAATTGTAAACAAGTTGAAAAATGATTATCAAAACATTTAGATCACCAATTCTCTATTGGGTTCAAAAATCATGATAACATCAATTCCAAAGTCTATTTGTCTTCCAAATAGCAAATCCCGTTTGTCCACGGGATTTAAAACTCTAAAGACTACATATTCCTAATCGTGGGTATTTCATACTTCAAAAATGTGACATTGGTTTCGCGCATCTGTGAAAGAAGTAACGATGCCAAAAATTGCCTTCACAGTCATTCTACAAGCTAAAAATGGCGTACAACTGATCACTTTTCTACACACACGTCGATGAATCATCCGCGGATGAGCGATTTGAAGAGGCGGTAATAATAAACAAAACGACGGCAATTGGGGTCAACGTTGGGCTTGTGTCAAAATCATGCAAATTAAGTGTTCGTTACCATCTTACAAAAATTGTTTTAAAGTGATTTTTGGTTGTAGTGGACGTTTATATGATCAGATAAAGGTCTCATCTATTATTTTTTGTATTTAAGAGATGAATATTTAGGCCCATATCGTGTTTTATGGCCCACCTTTTTCCCGTCAAACGCTCACATACAAAAGTATAGCTTTATTCCCCTTCTTAATGCCTTTTGGCGGAACCGCGACTACGCCCCAATTAATTTTCTAAACGAGTGAAAGTCATAAAATCCTCCAAATATGGTTAAAATCACTCAAATATTCAGAATAACTCAAGAGTATGAAAAATTCGCCAATGAGTAAATTCCACTCGTATGTTCATCTGCAGTGTTACTATTGCCATGCCTTCTTTTTTTACTCTTTTTCACTACAAAAAAATCCCCACCATGTGAAACACATCATCTTTTGGATTGATTTTTCATTTTCACTTTTTATTTAGAATTTTTCACTCTATTGGCATGTACATTCCACTTTCGGGAGAAGAGACATTTTGTATCTACCGAATCAATCACATCTCAAGGCCAAACTGGATATGATTTACGTTTATCGTCTGGAGCAGGAATCTACAAATTATGCAGGTATTTGCAGTTGTGTCTTTGGATTGTCCTATCATTTCATTTAAAAAATTTATTGCTAAAATTGTTGTATTCAACCATTTTGCTCGCCATAGAATAATTTTTAGATACCGATTTACCCCATTATTAATCTTCACTTGTGTCCGTTTTGCTCTCGTTGTCAGGATCCATTCTGCTAATTTCACCATTATTATTTTGTATTGATCCATGTGTGGAAAAAAGATCGGATCCAACATATAATAATGATAAATTGGATTGATTACACCCAATATTTATTGTTCTGGCGCTACGTGTTGGGGGGTGGGGTATGGGTGTGGTGTGGGGGGGGTTGGGTGTTGAGGGTGTTAAGGAGGTGGGTTAGGGGGTGTATGAGTTTTTTACAATAATTGGGCTCGACTGCGTCTCGCCCAATATTTTTGCTCCTCACCAATAATCGATCAATCAATCCACTGTCTGTCTTGATCGCTGTTTATATGAATGGTGACTTGTTCCTAAAACGCAACCCTCATTTTCGGGACCATATCAGCTCTTCAGGATTCAAGTCCACAACAGTAGAAGGCAAACGTACAATTTCATATCCGTCTTTTAAGCTAGAATGTCAATTTCTTAATTTTTGAGCTCGTGGTTTGTTTTGCTTTGCTTGATGACCATTGTAGAGCTCTATTTCTTATATATCGGGCGTGAAATGCGATCTTCCGGCTTTTCAACCTTTCTTGCATTTCTGATATTGGATGTCGGAAGTTTCTCAAGCTTTTGACGCTGTGATAGTTGTTGCATATCCATTAGGATAATGGACTCTTTCTTTGGGTATATTAAATTAAATGAGTGTATTATTCTAAATGGAACTGGCATACGTTTCCAAACAGATTTTCCCAGTTGTGTATGGATATGAAGGGTATAGATATGAAGACCTAACACCGGCACAGAACTCCTGGGTGCAAAGTCGTCTTTTATCTGCCTTTGAACATATTCTATCGTAGTCCCTTCAGAGCTATAGTTTTTTTGGTCCAAGTACTTAGTGTAAAAAAGACTAACAAGACAGTCAGAGCAGTCCACATTTTGACACTGTACTGGATTAAAATTAACAGCGATTATATCTGAAATTAAATTTCTAAATGTATTTTTAAGCCAGCACACACCCCTCCTCATTTCAACCATCTACCCCTCTCTAAAAGGAAGATATCTCAAGGTCGGTTGGCTATAGTCGGTCCCTTCTTACCTCTCGGTATAAATGAACATGCGCAAATACGTGGATTTTGGGTTTCCTACCGGAAATCATTTTTTGCCGAAATTCCTATCCCACAGGCACTCACGTTACGAGTATATATGCATCACCTCTCCGTGCACGCCTCACGGTTTAGTGCGCCTCCTTTAAATTACTCGCACATTTTGTGGCGCAAAAATTGGCAAGGCAATCAAAAAAGGTAACTCGTTACTTGTAAAATTTATATACAGCCAAACGGTTTTCGCACAGTTATGACAAGAAAAATGACCTATGACACAAAACACCATCGAATATATATGCGCTATTTATTTTATTTAGAGTGGGCGCGTTGTTGATAACATTTCGGTAAAGATTAACATCCGGTTGGAAAACCCAAAATCCCAGTTACATTCTAACGTACTTTAAAAATAATTACGAAATCGTACTGCATGGGAATCGAACCCGGACCTTCACTATCCCAAAGATAATCCCCTAACTGCTATACACCAATGAGGGTAAGCTGCTAATGAGGATGTTTGAATAACGCGCACTATGTAATTTATAAATATTCCATAGCACAGCAGTATCTCTCGGTACTTATAGTTAACTAATGGACGCTATAGTAAGCGAATAAAAGTTTGCCAACCGGGTGCTCAATTCCCATAACTACTATTTACGTTCGTGTGGCACAAAGAGTAAAAAGTCTAATGGTGACCTGTCTGTAAAATGCATCCTATAACGATATTAAAATCAAAATAGCTAAAGGTCAACATTTATTCAAATTCAGCAAAGGTCCAAGGGCTTATCTGTTTTGATTGCATCTTCTCGTGGTTTACAGGAGAGGGGACTTCCCCACACACTTCAATGGGGGCAAAATTTCAGATGCTACAAGTGTAGTATACCCTACATAATTTAATCCAATGTAATTTTATCAATTCTTAAAGATACTTTTAAACTCAATCAAACCAGTATAAGACATTGACCTTTGATGAAAATACATTTGTCTGTAGAATCTATTTGCTGTATATCTCCATAAACGATGGCAGTTTACAGAATGTGTCACCATAGACTTTTTTACCTTTGTTACCACACGAACCAATTTGAACTTTACTAAATGTTATTGGACCATTATTTAAAAAATTCCCCTGTAGAAAACTTACCCCCCCCCCCCCCTCCTGTGGAAATTGCCGGCATTTTCCAGAGGACATGTGGCTAAAAACCTTCTAAAATGTCCTTTGAAGTCATAACAATCGTCAAACATTACGCCAAAGATTAGGCACGGAATTGAGGATTTTGACGCTTAACTATTCACCCCGGTCTAACCTTACTTTGCCAGGTGAAATAGCCACTCTGGCTTTTCAGACAACTGTCGTGACCGTATTGGACCTAAGAATTGAAGCTGATTGGTGGACAAATGATGACTCCCTTTCTATTTACAGTACCATATTTATTTTGTCGACGACATCCTTACAACCTCCAGTGGCGTAGTAGGGGTGGGTAGGGGGAACCTGACCCCCCCCCCCCCCCGACCGCGATGTTCTGTCGGTTACATAAAGGTCCGTCGGTACATTGTCTAAAAGCTGTTGTTTTTAGGGTGTGGTGCATGATTGAATATATGAAAAATCTATGAATAAACCCACTACTGCATTACTACTACTACTGTTCTTAGCGACGCGCGACACTGATGTCCCGTCCTCCCCCCCCCCCCTTCCGATTTTGGGAGGCGACGGTAAAAAAAATTGGGGCCAACAGCGAGCGCAGCGAGCCAAAAAAATGGTTGGCCGGTACATTCACCATAATCTGTGCCCCCTCGTCACCAAAATCCTGGCTACGCCACTGAAAATCAAAATAGTTCATTTCGGAACTTATTTGCTCGACATTCCATGGGATGTCTTATTAAATTACCTCATAGATAGACCACGCACACTGGAAAGGAACACGTCTTTGTTGCTTAAATTCCAACAGGTGATACCACAGAATACTCGGGATATTAATTCTTGTTCACCATTTTAAAGGTGCGCAAGGAATTTGTTTAGTATCACAAAACCGTTATTTACACTTGAATTGGGTTTGTAGTTTTAAAAAAAGAAAAAACCTACCGGGCTCAGAGGTTTATGAGATAAAAAGGTAGAAAGATAATCCACATAGAAAGCGCCCCTACCACACACCTGCTACAAGTGTAAACGAGTGGAAATGTCACTCCTCCAAAAAATTACATTCGTAAATCACCCTACAATCGAGTGAACATTTCATAAATAAAAGTGAAAAATCAATCCAAAGGGTGATGTTTTCACTTTGTGTGGATTTTGTAGTGAAACTTTCACTTCCATTTAAGAGTAAAAAAAGGCATAATCACTGCAAGTGAACATCGTACAGTGGAATTTTACTCAGTTGGAGTAATCTTTCACTACTTTGAGTGATTCTGCAATCTTCGGAGGATTATCAATATTTTTGGATGAGTTTTATGACTTTCTCAGTTTTAGAAACAGTTAAATATGGCGTACCGTGTTTCACAGCCCAATCCTTTTCCCGCCAACATTAGAACGGATAAAGGCTCTACTTTTGTACATATGCTGGGCGGGAAAAAATGGGCCATAAAACACGATATTGCCTTCATCTTCACTCTTCTTAAAAATAAAAAATGAATAATAATGAGGACTTTTCTGATTCCTATATAAACTTACACTACAACAGAATAAATCCTTTAAACAGATATTTCATTTTAATATGGCTAACGACACTTAATTGCATGATTGTGACAGCACCTCACCCTCGCCACACGTTAAAAACCCCAAATTTAGCCGCTCGTGTGTTTATTTATTTACCCCCGCCTCTTCAAACCACTCATCCGCGGATGAATTCATCTGACTTGTAGAGAAAAGTGATCGGTTGTACGCCAGTTTTTTTAGCTTGTTAGAATTACGGTGAAGTGCAATTTTCGGCATCGTTCCTTCGTCACCTATGTGTGAAAGTCAAATGTCAACGTCACATTTTTGAAGTGTGAAATGCCCATGATAGACTTGCTAGTCCTTAGAGTTTTAAATCCCGTAGGACAAAGGGAATTGGCTATTTGGCAGACAAATGACTTTGGAATTGATGTTTACAAATCTTTGAACTCAATAGAGAATTGGTGATCTAAATTGTGTTGATAATCCCATTAATGAGACACTTGCACATTTGAAAAATATGCGCCCTCTAGATTTTTTTTTAAAATTGAATATTTTCGTCGCATGGTTATAAAGCTTTTATATACATTATTAGTCTCGACGACATGATCATTAAAGCCTAACTCAGCGCGCTTATGGGTAACAGAACAAATTTTATAATTAAAGTCGCAGGACGGCGACATTAATTCAGCAGACGGACGCTTAAAATGGCGTATAGCAACAAAAAACACAACCCATAGTTGATTCGCATGGCATGAACCTTGTTTCACCGGTCTGTGACCTTTGTGGTTTTAAATATCATTGAGTACGAGCCTTTATATCTTGAATAGGACAGCCTTTGTTGATTAGTTACGGCGAAATATTAAAAGTTGCTAACAAATACCTTGGGGGGGGGATGTCTTTAGGCGTCTTTAATGTCACTATCTGCTTTTGGGCCATTCTTCCGGTCACGTTTGGTGACCGAAAAAGGGGAAATTTTTTGATTTTTAATCAATTAAAATTAATCATAGAGTTTTTTTTTACTTTTTTTACTTTTTGTATAATGAAAAACCTTTAGACCAAACCTAACCATAACTAAGAGTAATGTTTCCACTTTCGCCAGAGTTGATTAGGTTTTGTCATGAGGGGGGCAAAATAAAGTTCGTCACGTTTGTGACCTCCGACACAAAAGGATTTTTAGAATTCAAACTTCAACTGTAAAATTCTTTGATATTTAAGTACTCACATTCTTATATTATTTCAGAAAGACATTGGTTGTTGTCATTATAAAACAACCATGTTGGTACATTAAAGGTAACAAGCAAACTTTACTTGGAATTACAGAAATATTATATCACTAAGATCTGTCACGTGTGTGACATTGGTGGTTACGGTGTGTGACATCTCCATTGACTTATAACCAATTTGATGACCATTGTTAATGTGCACGAAAATAAGTTTAACAGAAACTTGTGTATTATCCATCTTCTCAACTATTTCAAACACTTTAATTACCCTGTGTAATCAATTAATAACTGCAAGAGCAATCTACTCGCTAGTATGCAGATATTCCTGTGTTGAAATAGTGCAAGTCTGCTAATATGGCCAACTCACCTCAACTTTCAAAGACACTGGGAATCAGTTAAAATAGTCTTTATTAAATTAATTGTTGTTTCTTGTTTAAACTGATCATATTCCTATTTTAACTGATAATAAAGTTAAACACTGCTACCTTCTCAATATGACCAGAAATATTTATGCCTTCAAATTCTAAAATGGTGAGTGTCGTCACGTGTGTGACAGTACTTAGCACATCAATAACTTGAAAAGGACAGATTCTAAACATTCTATTTTGTATCACGGAAGGTACATATAACTGGCTTTTGACATGACATATGAAACATTACTGAGACAGTGGGTGTCTAGTAATAAAATTCTTTGTATTTTTGGTCACGTGTATGACATACCAAAGTCAATTAAATTCTCTGTTAATTACTTGTCTAGTTCCCATCAATTTGTATTTATTTCAACATATTTAAAAGAAAATTGAAGTCCATGCAAAACATTATGCAGTATTTCAAACAAAACGAAAAGCTATTTTAATCTAAAACTAAAGAAGCAAAATGGTGTAATAATCTCACTTTTAATCAAGGTTGTATTTTATCTCAAATCGTGGTCCGTAGGCCCAAATTGCTAGAGACTTCACAACTTAATAATTACTAAAAGACAGAAACAATGGCAACTTGGGGCAGCAGCTAAACAGCGCCATATTGCAACCATTCAAACACACTACACCGAAACACACACCGGATGGGTAGTGCAAGCTTTCCTGGTTCATTTGCCCATTTCAAATGAACCATCCCAGTGGGCAATCGACGGCTGGACGTCGAAAAGACTTCGAGAGTTTATAAATTTTACACACTGATTTCTGTCGAAATGCAAATCGATTTGACGTCGCTCTTAAAACGTCGATTCACTTTGCATTTCGACGTAAATATTTAAAAACCGTCGACCTGTTTTCGACGTGCCACCGTCGTTTCGACGTCGCTCTAAACGACTATGGCCCGCTGGATGGAGAAAGTGCCATTCAGGTTTTAATCATATCTGTTATATAAATCAAATTCCCAAATGGAGTTCCCGAATTAAATCCAGCAAGTGGTCAAACTGAGATTCGATCCGAGTACGCTTTGCTCCAGAGGTAACTTTCTACGCTATGACCACGCCCTTCCACAATATTTTATCCCCAAATATTAAATGAGGGTGGTTTTGATTGAAACCTCTTTGTACCTTAAAATATCATGCCTGAAACTTGGAATGATGATTAACGTGCTAATGTAAAGAATTTGCATCATTAAGTTCTTTTGTTTACAAAAAGGTTTACTTTTTGAAGACTGGCCCTTTTGGTATGTTTTTTTATGTGTAAATATATCTCTATTCTTTCAATGTGCATAGATATCATTGAGAGCAAACTAAAGAAATTTCATATTTTCTGAAAATGTGCGCTGAAAAGGAACATCGAGTTTCAATACAGTGGCTTTCAAGTTGAGCTGCAGCACATTTTTGATTGCCCATTTTAAGGATCTAAGAATAAGTGCCTATACAAAAATCCTTCCTTCGTAATTTAGCCCATAGTCTCTAATCCATCGTTCCTTTCCTTTTTTTGTTTCCTTGACTTGTCTTTCTATTTGCTTATTTCCCGTCCTTTACTTCTTTCCGTTCCTTTCCTTTCCTTTAGTAGTAGTAGAGTATAGTATAGTATAACCTTTACTGTGAGGCATGGCAAGTGCACGCTTATCAACAAAGAACGCATTTTAGCCATTTGTATTACCAATGGATAATGCCAATGAACATTTCGCGGAGACAACGCGCCCAATTCTGGCAGACACAGAACACAAGCCATGTGTTAATTCCAAGACAATCTTCCTTTAGCCATATTAATACCCATTGGAAGCGGTCATTACCCATAGTTTACCGGGTAAGTTCTAGGAAAGACAGATGCATCACGATGGTAATAAGTGATAATCAAATTGGGGAAGAACGATAAAAAGTGGGGGGGTGGGCTATCAGTAGTATACTTAAACTCAATAGACTTTGGCTTATAGCAGATAAGACGCTATGGAAAGGATCTTAGAATACTCGGCGATTTGTGTCTGATGAAATTAAACTGTTTAAAAGCTCTACAATCTATATTTACTAGCATGGAAGAGCTTATACTTTCTCTGGTGTTGTTACTATATGGTACTACTAAAAGTTGTGGTTGTAATTGTGTTTTCTTTGTCTCATTTTTCTCCCAAATTCAAAAAAAGAAAATTAATGGATTTTAAAGGGAAATGTTGAATCGGGGTCTAATTTAGGCATTGCACAGGTCTATATTGTAATATCCTATAGGGACAATCAGAAAATGGCGCGAACTTGAAGATCACGGTTGACCTGAGGCGCTTCGGCCTTTACAATTGAAATTTTCTCGCCGTGTTTAATTATATATTTTAACTTCAATAGTTATAGGTATGGGCAATATCCACGCTTATACCACATACGGCGATTGACTGGCAGATTTTTCCAATGGCACAGAGTCGCATTACCGAAAACGGTATAGCCGGGGGCTACTGGCCGAAGTTGCTCTAATAGTGCTGCGTATTGTTTTTAGTTTGTGTTCTTTGATTTAATTTTATTCGTGTTGTTTGTTTTGGTTGTTTTTTTTTTTTGTTTTTGTTTTTGTTTTTATATTTGTGTTTGTTTGGTTTGTTAGTTTGTTTGTCTCTTCATACTCCCTTATGACACACTTCTTACGAATGATCGCATTTCAAACGTAAAATGAACTTCACATGTGCTTTATTCCGTTCCGGACTACAAGCACATGATACAAGTAGATGCGAAGGGTATAAAATGTAATTATGCCCTTTAATATCATCATAAAAACATAGGCAGTCATTATCCTCTAACCACTTTGAATTGAACGCGGAGTCGGACGGTTTTGAATATTATGCATGCAAAATGTTAACCACTGTGATTATAGCTATTTATCCTATGCAAGCGCAATATCACTTTATAAAAAGACATTCTTTATCCTAAATAGTTATAGAAGTTACTTTTTAGCTTAGAGCGCTAACAGTATTTTAGTCACGTGCATGCACGGCCAACTGAATGTGAAGGAGATCACTGGCCATAATGTTGCAACATGGTAACCCGAACCTGTAGCGACACACTATTTGCCAGAGTATGTTTACTCCTGTTGGGTATTTCAAGTGAGCGATACAAGCCCAGATTATCATGGCGTATTTCAGATGAATACGAAACGCTGAGTTTTATGAGTTCCGAAGTATTTTAAAACCAGCAAAATGAGATGCACTCACTGAGCATAGTTGAACACCCTTTTGCAATCGATAAATGAATCGGTGTCAAGGCTTTTACCAGGATCAATTTGTATGCTTCAAGTAGGTGTGATGTTTTTTTTCCCGTTATCCTCACGGCCGTGAGACCACAATTGACGCACAAGGATTGAAGAAACCGATGCACACAATTACATGTGCGGAGCCTTGTCCTCGCATTAGAGTCCTTGTAAATTAGCAGCCCAGAAACACTTCTTGTACATTTCATTCACCTTTATTTAACTAATATTCATTACTGCTCTTTCCTTTACTTCCACCCCGCGCGACATCCCAGAACAAGACTGACTTTAAATTCTGTACACAAATTAAACTTTTGATATTGACCAATCAGAGACTAACTTTTGCACTGCCTGCATAATACCAACACACATGGCTAGCACATGTGCTCTTTTATTAAGGGGCCTACCTAATTAAAAGCCTTTCAAGGAAGCATGGTGCAGTGCACAACAATGGCGTTTTCTCAGCCACCCAAGCTTTTAACTTCAATGCACCACCACATATTGTATGCACTTTTATGTCAACATGAAGTAATATCAAAAGTAACATTTTATATTATTCAAATTAATTTCAACATATTACTAGGCCC
>JAMKCH010007240.1:0-44764 GCA_023653785.1 Ophioderma brevispina
AGGAAAATAAATGTAATAGCATATGGATACGTATAGTAAGGCTATCAACGAAAGACTGGAGTATAATTAGATATGAAACAGAATATTAATTAGCATGTAAGGGTGGGGGGTCCCCATGCACCGCCAGAACGTGATATTTACATCAGGTCAAAATGAGGCCTTGGCTTTTGAATACCGTTTAAGCATTCTGATTTGGTTGTTGCAAATCCGAGAGATATGGCTAATTCTAAGAGAGGCTGAAATAACCAATATGGCGACAGGGTTTAAAGTAGGTGTGGCAGCAGAAATGAAATGGAGATATTGATTTGAACGCAACTGCAACTTGTTCATACTGTGTCTCACTTGAAGTGACTTGAATTCTCACGGTGGCTTTGAGTACATTGATTCGGTATTTCCATATGAACATGTCCACTTTGTATTGTAATTCATCTGTAGCTGCGTGAAACACATAATTATACAGAAGGATTTCAAATCGAAATCACTGCTAAATTTTGTACGATATTGCTTTCTGATACTCCCGGCTATCGTACGAGAAGACGCCTATTCGTATTCACTATTGCTGTATATATTGACGGGCAGATCTTATGCAACGCGAAGTACATCTTTGATGCACCAAAATAGGCGGGCCTCATAACATGCGAAAGGATAGGAATAATGTAGGTGCAAGACAACGTAAGAGACGCAGTGTGTAATTATGTGTGGCGAGTGCGATTATGTGCAAACGCTCGAGGACATTTGGTTACTTTTACACGCGGGAACGATAACAACCGAATAATTCCCGCCTAAATAGTATTTGGTGGTAATCAAAAGTATCACAACAAAATATCTTTTTAACAACTTAAACGTCATCATCACCCCGTTTTTTTATTATTATTAAATTATTTCCACGTAATACAAACGGGCTCCATGTAATCCTTACCAACTATATTCATAATTAAAACACCCCAGTGTGTTTTTTACTTTATTCACGTAATTAACTTTGCCAACCATGTAATTCATATCAAACTAATTTCCTTCTTTTGAGACTGAGAATTGAAATTTGAGGGCGGACAGATAAAGGAAAAAGGTAGTAGTGACAGGACGATTAGGGTTGGATGACCAAAACTCTAACATGATTTGTGAAAAGGTCATATTTTCAACCTTTTAGCCTAAAATATCACGTAAATATTAAGGAATGTATTTTCATTTAGTTCACTTATAGATACTTATCAACGGCATGTTTGGTAGCATATTTTAAAATAAGTTCGTTAAGTGCATACCTTTACAGATAAGTCACATTTACTTGGTCATATGTGTTGACATTGCTTTACTAGGCAGTGTCCTGTCATGTAATCCTAACATCTTGCAAATATGCGCCTTCTTTTAATGACAGTTGTCATTCATTTCTACCAATTATGTAGCTACTACACAATTTAACCTTCTTCATTTCCTGTATAAAAAAGTTGCATTAAAAAACCTCGGATTATACCGTATTTATGCTGATATTGGTAAAAATAAATATTATCTGTACATATGGATACGTCATAGTATGCATTATCTCAACAAAATATGTATTAATTAGAAGATGATGAACAGAATAGTAATAGGCAGTAGGTGGGGGTTCTAATGCCACCGCCCGTGAAGTGACATTTACATCATGCCATAAATGATGGGGCCTTTTTGGGGGGAAACTTTTGAAATCCATTTACAGCATTGATTTGGGTTTGCATCCAGAGAAGATATGGTAATCTTTCTAAGAGAGGTGGAATACCAATATGGCGACAGTTTTAAAGTAGGTGCGCAGAATGAAATGCGATATTGGATTTGAACGCACACTGCCACTGTTCATACTGTGTCCCACTGGAAAAACACGGTGGCTTTGAGGTGCATGGATCGGTGGGTATTTCCAGATGAACATGTCACTTTGTCTGGTTAAATTTCTCATGTAGCGGTGTGTGAAACACAGTAAATTATACAGAATGATTTCAAATCGCAATAACTGAAATTTGGTATGATATTGCTTCATTACCAACAACCCCCCGTGTGTGTTTTTATGGTTGGATGAAAAACTCCACATAATTGTGAAAAGATCATTATTTTCAAACTTTTAGCCTAAATAATCACGTGCAAAATATTCAGAATTGTTTATTTGGCACTACAGATAAGTCTAACGCATGTTTGTAGTAAGCCATATTTAAAAGGAGTTACTGTTAAGTGCATAAATACAGAGTAAATCACATTACTTTGGTAATTTGTTGACATGCTTTACTTATGCAGTGTCCTCATCCATGTCATCCTACATCTTGCAAATATGCGCCTCTTTTAATGACAGTTGTCATTCATTTCTACCAATTATGTAGCTACTTACACATATAACTTATTCATTTCCTTTATAAAAAGTGCATTAAAAAAACCTCTGATTATACCGTATTATGCGGATATTGGTGGGTGAAAAAATAAATATTATTTACATATGGATACGTCTAGTATGCATCTCAACCAATATGATATAAATTAGAATGAACAGAATATTAATTAGGCATGTAAGGGTGGGGTTCCTAATGCACCGCCAGGTGAGTGACTTGATATTACATCATGCCATAAATGATGCCTTGACTTTTGAATACCATTTACAAGCATTTGATTTGTTGTTGTTTGCAATCAGGATATGGCTAATATTCTAAGAGAGGCTGAAATGAACAATATGGCGACAGTTTAAAGTAGGTGCAGCAGAAATGAAATGCGATATTGATTTGAACGGCAACTGCCACTTGGTCATATGTGTCCCACTTGAAAAACCACGGTGCTTGAGGCATTGATCGGTATTTCCATCAACAGTCCACTTTGTCTTTAATTTCATTCAGTAGCTGTGTTGAAACACAGTAAATACAGAATGATTTCAAATCGCAATCACTGATTTAAAATTTGGTATGATATTGCTTTCATACAAACAACCCCGTGTGTGTTTTTTGAGGTTGGATGAAAAACTCAAAATGATGTGAAAAAGCTCATTATTTCAAAACTTAGCCTAAATATCCGTCAAACGTTCGAATTGTATTTTCATTTAGGTCACTTACAGATAAGTATAACTGCATGTTGTAGGCATATTTAAATGAGTTACTGTTAAGTGCATAAATTACAGATTCAATCACATTTACTTTGGTGTCATATTTGTTGACATTGCTTACTATGCATTGTCTCTCACCTGTCATCCTACAGCTTGCAAAAATATTGCGCATTTTTTTAAGGACAGTTGTCATTCATTTCTACCAATTATGTAGCTACTTACATAATATAACTTCCTTCATTTCCTTTATAAAAATAAGTGCATTAAAAAAACCTCTTAATATACCGTATTTATGCTGGATATTGGATAGAAATAAATATTAATATGCATATGGATATACGTAATTGTATGGCATCTCAACCAAATATGTATATAATTAGATTGAACAGACATTAAAGGCTGACTCAGAGATTTCCCGAGGAGGGCGCCCTCAATTTTCAAACAAATTGTGTTTTTTGCATATACATAATGCTTGTCCATATACTAAACACTGTGTGAAATAGCTTTCAAATCGAAGTCCTTCATATAGAAAATCGCAACTTTGTTATAAATTTCCGGATCCGGAAATTTAGTTATACACAGTATCCTATGGCACTGTATACTACACATAAATGTTTACTGTATGCAAACGAAAAATCCGATACATCTCAAACTTCGGAATTGGGCATTTTAGGTGACTATCTTTAGTTCTAGTAGACTATTTTCAATAAATACACAAAAAATTATATTTCAAAAATCTCTGAGTCAGACTTTAATTAGGCATGTGAGGGGTGTTCCCCGTGCACCCCAGTACTTAACCACATCAACATTTTTAGATGCCTTTTAGGATCCTCCAATACATTTCAGATGTTGACAGTGAAAAAAAGCGAGTGCTCTTGAGATATCCAATATGGCCAAACACCCAAAAGTGGACCATTTTAAAAAGGTCATAGCCGAAATTAAATCCCTTAAAGTCTGACTCAGAGATTTTTGAAATATAATGTTTGTGTATTTATTGAAAATCATCAACTAGAACTAGAAGCATGTCACCTAAAAGCCCAATTCCCAAGTTTGAGGTGTAGCGGATTTTTCGTTTGGCTGCAGTAAACATTTATGTGTAGTATGCAGTTCCATAGGATACTGTGTATACCAAATTTTTTCCGGACCGGAAATTTGAGTAACAAGTTTGCGATTTTTCCTAATATGAATGGCTTCGATTTGAGCTTACTATTTGCACACAGTTGTTTAATATATGGAACAGCATTCTGTATATGTTCATTTCCAAACGATATATCAAATTCAAGTGGCGGCAAAAAGCTTCAAATGGCTGACAATGGTCAAAATTCGAAATCTAGATTGACCCAAAATTTGTAAAAGCATTTGTTCCAAAATTCACTACTAATGTTTTTTCAACCTGTGCCAATTCATTTGTTGCATTTTTAATTTTACTACGCTACATCAAATTCAAGATGGCGCAAAAAATAGCATCTTAAATTCGATGTATCGCAGTAAAATTAAAATGCCACAATATTTTATAACCTTTTTGAGCAATTTAGCTTTCTCTCACACTAAGGCTCCTATTTTGGATATATTCTCTGTCCCTTGGTTTGAAAGCGCCAGCCTTACTTGCTTACAGCCGTGAGTTTCAGAATTACATAATACCATTCGCACCTAGTCTTTATCACGAGCTTTATTCCGGAATAAAGCACATTTAGTAGCCCAAATTTCCCATTTTTGTTAGCAATTCTTTGCTCATTCCATGCCTAAGCACCTAATTAATGAGTATCACCAGGCGGGTGACACTGTGTACAAATGCTCAATTGCCCATACACGATATCGATGGTGATAGCGCCACCATTTTCGATAAGCTACCTAATTAGCTAATAATTTATGCAGCATGACGTAATAATTTATGTAGCGTATGACAGGGGATGACGTAGCGTAATAGCGCCACGGACGACTGGCGAACTATTAAGCTACAGATTTCATGCAGATTTCATGCAGTATGCCTCCATTCTCTTGATGAGTGTCCTATCCCGATTTATTTAGGATCCCTCCCGGGATCCCTGGTATCACTGGGAATTGTTGGGCGGATTGCAAAACGCTATCGCCTAAAAACATGGGCAGTTAAACCCATTAACTTGCAGATCGGTTTTCAAACGCCCACGATGCATAAATCAGGCCAGTTGTTACTATTTTTCGATATCGAAATTAGGTAGTATTTTGTACATTACTAATAACCGATATCAAAAAGTAGTAGTATTTGGTAACCATCAAATGCTGGTAGTTTTTCCTGTAAAAACGACCGTGCACGTAGTGTTATTGGTTATAGGGCTCTCGATAATTTTCTGCTTTAGCTTCGATCGTACGTTTACGAAATAGGAGCTGAAAAACATAAAATTACTGTCCGCCACAATTCCTTTCTCATTTATTTTAGGCGACTAAATACGCGCGGGTACCTTTGATCGGGGAAAGTGGGAATAGGGGCCTACTTAGCCTATGTGTTTATTGGCCGTTATATCATGGAAGTTCTATCGTGGCATGTCTGGTGGGAATGCTGGCGTATTTTTGCCGCGGGAATTGTGGCTTTTAAACTGTGCTGTGTTTGCCGGCCATTTGTTTTGTACGTATTGACAATGTATTACTGTAATTCTCTGCCAAACCCTTTTCGCTTCGTCCAAACTATCAGCCCGCATTCCCGCCAGACAGAACCATGACAACGCACATAAGCCATTTTAACGTGTATTTCAATGGGAGGATTATTTGGTGGTGTACGCCCTTCTAGCCAGACTTCCAGCTGTGTCTTCTTGTAACAGAATAAAAAAATAATGTTCATCATTTGAATCGTCGGTTGCTTTCAATATAATCCACAAACATGCTTAAATATAAATAAAAATACGACTCCAAACAGATAAATTGCAAATATTACAAAGCTATTGACCAAAAATCTGTATAATGAATTACTCCATAGAGAAGCACTGAGTACACGGTACAAAAAACTACTACTTTTTGAGCTTAACCAAATTTCGACGCACCACCGGTCGTCTTTGGGGTCCCCTGATTTATCCGGAAGAAGTATCGATTTTGATAACATATGAAAGGCCGTATTTTTCTCATTGTCGTCCTGAAATTTGAGCCCTAAAATCCATTTCATTCCCAAGATATAAACAAAAAAACGCTATTTTAATGGTTAACCAAACACAATAATCAATTTATAAGAAGAAAATATTCAAAGTAGGCTTGAAAATAAATTACATTGATTTATCCCATAAGAAGTCTCCACACACACCTATACATCCTTCAAATCCATAAAATTTTTTCTTGTTTTCCTTTCCTTCTCCACTCCTTCCTCTACATCACTCACTTCCTTTTTCTCTTTCTTGCCTTTTCAACCCACTGATAAGTTATGTGCTGGTGGGCACATACGTGAAACCTCTCCCTTCGGTCTCCGATTCCTTCTATTCTATCCTGTAATATAATTGATTATCATCAATGATTATGACAAAGCAACAATCATGGGTAGGCGCATAACATTGAGCAATTTTCTTAATGTCACATATTTTTACTAAATTACTGCAATTCCCTATTAACTGTGTTAATATGTTATATACATGTATACATATAGTGAAGATAATTTTGAATGGGTTCTCAAACACTTTGCAATTTCTCATAAACATTACTTCAATATTTCCGTCACATTTTGACGGAAAAAATCTACCATTTCAAAAATAACGTTTCAATCTAAAATGTTTCTCAAGCCGTTTTTTAAGGCATTCCATTATTGTTGATTACTATCATGTTATTAATACATATTGGTCCAATGATTTTACTAATTTTTTTGGGGTGAAACAGTCAATACGATTGGTTTTCTGGAGGGTCGACCACCAGACAGTCTATTGTTAACTGTCATCCGGATGTCGCCAAGTAACAATAGCAATCTTTATAGCCTTTGGGAATACTACTTCAATAAGTTTACCATTGCCTTTTATTGTTTTTTCTTCTGTAAAGGGACAATCAATTTTGGATAACTTAAAACAAAAATATGAATATGGTATGCATAAATAAGACATAACCTAATTTTTTTTTTGCTATTGTTACCACCCTCGTCAATATTGGCAATAACAATAGCATTTTTCCAATCTCGCGGGAACAAACATCCAGTCCCGAGATCGATCACATTCTATCAATTTCCATCATGGCTGTGGTCAGTCATGTAACGGCAGTGCAACATTTAATAAGATCATGTTTACTTTTTATAATCTGGTACCTAATCATTCCGTCAATAATATTACAAGTAACAATATCCAGAAATGGTGCAGTCGAAATGGGCCACGAACCTGAGCGTGTGTTTAGAAAAAGTCAAGTAATTGTGCTTGTTTGTTTGTAATTACGATGCATGGATACACAACACTGTATCGATACGCGTGACGATGTTGTGGTCGCAGTGGGTACATGCATGGCGCCAGGGCTCGTGATAGCTTGTTTATCATAGCAGTTTGCTACACAGTTTCTGCCTTTGCTATGCAATTTTAAGATTGTGAACAATTTATCTTCCCCATCCGTTTGTACTATCATATGATCAAAGCAGAGCTGTTTTGCAAAAATTGCTACACACAAATCACATCCCGTAGCGCGAGCGCTGCATGGCACTATCCAATGTCGATCGTCGTATTACGCCAACGTTACTAATTAGTTGACGGAAGTTGTTTAATCGTGACAGAATTGGGATGGGTGGCCCTGCTAAAGTATTTTCTTTGATGGCAATGTGATACTGTTATGATTATATTGTGCATCTATAGGATGATACCAAAAATATGGCAGTTTTCACCCATGGCTACTATAGATAATGGTTTAAAAGTTTTAAACAAGGGCGAGGAGTGCTAATATTACCATTCATTTCGCATGAATCCAGTCCTTTGAATGTCAATCATTAGCCGTAGTAGTGTTGTTGTGTTTACAGAATTGGTAATATATACATTTCTGATTTTACCCATGGTAAAACCTTGATGCTATTTGTAGTATTACAAGCCTAGTTAAGACCAATCTGCAAATACTTTGTTCTAATTTTAAAAAAAATGTAAAATTTACTAAAACCAATGGGATTCTCAAACAAATATTGTATCGTGGAAATAATTAAACGGAAAAAGTTATATTTTTCACCTTAAATTTGAAAGTAGGGGTGCCTATGGAAAAGTTAATAAACTAGTTAACATTAGCAGCGTAAAGTATGACTCAGAGATTTTTGAATATTAATTTTTGTGTATTTATTGAAAATAGTTACTAGAACTAAAGATAGTCACCTAAAATGCCCAATTCCGAAGTTTGAGAGTATAGGGATTTGTCGTTTGATACAGTTAAACATTTATTGTGTAGTATACAGTGGCCGTATAGGATACTGTGTAAACTAAATTTTCCGGATCGGGAAGGAAAATTTATAACAAAGTTGCGATTTTCTATATGAAGGACTTCGATTGAACTTAGCTATTTCACACAGTGTTTAGTTATGGACCAGCATTATGTATATGCAAAAAAAACACCAATTTGTTTGAAAATTGAGGCGCCCTCCTCGGGAAATCTCTGAGTCAGCATTTAATAGCATTATTTTCCCCCTTTTTTGTGGTAGGGTTTCTGGTCCCAATTATGTGCTTCTGTCTTATGCTAAAGGTTCGTTCATTACTACACTGCGTTGCGATAAGTTGCAGTGCTCGAATACGGTCTCTGTCTAGTATGACTGCATTGCGGTACCGGCAACCGAGTTTCAATTTAATTTTAACTGCACTGCAGTAGGTTACGTTGAGTTTTGCAGCAAGTGATCGATATATCAGTGGGGATGAGCCCAGGACCATCCTGGAAGTAGCCTTATGGTACCACTTGGGGGGGGGGGGGGGGGGGGGGGGGAAGAGGCATTTATTACCAGGGTTACCTCTTACTAGGGGACATACACGAAAACTGATGATGGCCCATTCTGTTAGGGGTAGCTTAAGCGAGCCTAGTTAATATTTATACAGGGGTCAAAATTGAAAAGGGGTCCAATGTGTTGACATTGCATACAAAATGTTCGTATGATCGCAAGCGATTAAAAAATGTATAGTTTGTTTGCATCTTCTGATTACCCTTATGAGTTAGAAAGCTGAAACCGTTATTGTTAGGTCAAATGTTTAAATTTAGCTTCTACAGGGTCAAATACTAAAAAATTCTTCAAATTTCAGTGGAAGGTCTCCATTATTTGTAATGTAATCCACAAAGTAAAATAAAGGTTATAGTTTGGAGACAATTGTACAATGTATAGTTACCAAATGAAAAAAAAAATAGAAAAAAAGAAAACAAGAGGGAAAGCAGGGAGGGAGTAAAGGACACGCGAGGCAGAAGACACGCAAGCATCTCTACTCTATTCTTCAAACCCCTTCCCCAAACCCCCACACCCCCGTACACCAAACCACCCCCACCTAGCCTTTCCTTTTCGCCCTTCACGGACCCTCCGCCCCACATCCCACCCCGTACTTACTAACCTTTCTTCTTCTCTGTGTCCTTATAACTTTATTCTTGTCGTAACTTGTTAAATATTCACATTTGCAGATGGTGCCAACTGATTCCTTATTTTTAATTGTTATACATTATAAACCAATATGAGACCATTTCCAACGAAATTGTAGGCGTTTTTAGTATTTGACCACTGTAGAAGCTTAAATTTAACCTTTGACCTACAATAACGGTTTTCAGCTTAAACTCCTTAAGGTTAAGTCAGAGATAGCACAAACTATTCCATTTTTTGAATCCTTGGAACATACAAACATTTGGTATTGCAATCAAACAACATTGGACCCACTTTTCAATTTGAACCTGTATAATCTTTTGCGAGCCCCTTGCTCGAGTAAGACCCCTACAGAATGGCACATAATATCATTAGTGTATGTCATTAGGTATGAAGGTAGCCCTGCTGGTAAATGCTCGTTTGACCACACCGGTTGGTACCAACCAACATGCCTGGCTCACACCACTTATCGGCACTGCACTGCCACCAGGGTGCAGCGAGGGATGAACGAACCATGATAGTAGGGGGGCGTGTGTTGATGGTTTGAGAGTTGTTGGCTTTTTTGCTACAAATGGAATTTTGGGTCTTAAAAATGTAGGCAGATAATGGTCCCAGGAATCCAAATAAAATTGTTACCTTTTTTTGTTATTCCCTTCCGTTTGCGGCCATTCTGGTTTTTTTAAAAAAAGTGGCTGCCAGTTTCAACATATTTGCTTCGATTATCGGTGACTTCTGAGCAACACACCAGAAGGTTCAAATTGGGGGCCAAACCCATGCTGTTGATATCAAGGAACAACAAATTCACATTCAGAAGTCGCGGATTGTTTCCTTCAGGCGGACATCGTTGCATTTCCAAAAAATGCCGACACCATTTTAAAAAACATATTGGCTCTCGATCGGCACTTCTGATCAACATAGGGAGGCTCAAGGCTGGTGGCAAACCCATGTTTGTGATGTCAGTGAATGAAATACTACCATCCAAAAAAGACACAGATGTTTCCTCTGGCGGCCATTTTGAATTTCAAAATGGCCGCCATTTTAACATATTACTTCGGCCCAAAACTACCTGGACTTCTGCGCACCATCAGAAAGCTCCACTTGGTGACAATACCCATGTTTGTGATGTCAAGGAAACACATATCTTACATCCCGAAAGTTGAACAATTTCTTCCTTTTGGGGCCATTTTGAATTTCTTCCCCCCCCCAAAAATGGCTGCCATTTTTAATATATAATTCGCCCAATATCTGGACTTCGAGCAAAACCATATAATGCTGCATTTGGTGGCAATACTAATGTTTGTGATGTTAAGGGAAATATAATTGCCTCCAGAAGAGTCGCGGACCAGCCATCCTAATTTCAAAATGGCCACTATTTTTTAAACATATTACTTTCGCCCCGATATTCTGCGCCTTATGAGCAAAAAGCTCAAATTGCTTCCTTCCCTAATCAGATATTTCATACTCATTTGCACCAGAACCACTAAAAATCATGAAATCCTAGGAAGAGCCATAGCTCTGGGTGTTTTAATAAGTTGTGTATATATAGGTTTCAATGATTATTGCTGGTCCATATGTTCCAGCGCAAGTTCAAGTATTGAAAACCAATAGCCATCATTCTAGCGGCACAGCCGAAAAATGCTGTTCACCCGTAGCGCCCACAATGTCCTGTCCGCATTAGTTGGCGGATGATGGCAAGTGGATCCTGATGCATGTCTCGAGCAATCTGTTTGGGCATGGTAACCTCCAGCATGTGATTCCGAGACTACTTGATCAATAGCACGATAACAGTGACCGGCCAAAATCATGCTGCGTGGGTCACCAGAACAGAAGATGAGATTGAAATTTAAACTACTTAGTTCTCCAGGTTTGAAAGACAAGGATTGTATATATTTATTAATCGTTCCCGGGAGATGGCCAGCGCACGATAGTGTGAAAAAAAAAAATACCCATGTGCGCTTGGCCGGATTCGAACCGGCGGACCTTCGTATTACATGCACGACGCTCTAAACCGGAAACGAGCTAACAAGCAGGTGGTAGAAGAGCGATAGATATCATCTATAGGTGTTAGGTTTCGCAAGGTGCCTTCGTTTCTAGAGGATAGCATCAGAAACTGTATATTTAAACTATACGATTATATTGGTTTTGAAAATTTAAAACGAATTCGGTCTCCAGGTAGACAGGATGTATAGATGTATTAGCATATTTCCATGGAGCTGGCCAGCGCACGATAGTGTGAAAAAAAAAAAACCCCATGTGCGCTGGCCGGATTCGAACCGGCGACTTCGTCTTACATGACGGCCGTCTAACCGACTGAGCTATCAGCCAGGGTTGGTAGAAGGGCGGTAGATATCATCTATAGTGTTAGGTTCGGAAAGGTGTCCTTCGCTGACAGCGGATTAGCATCAGAACTGTATATTTAAACATATACGATTATATTGTTGTGAAATTTAAACTACTAATTACTACTGTAATTATTATAAAAAAAATATATTTATTAATCTTTCTACTGGAGATGGCAAGCGCACGATAGTGTTGAAAAAAAAAACCCATGTGCGCTTGGCCGGATTTCAACACGATCGTGCGCTGGCCATCCCAGGGAAAGGATCAATAAATATATACATCCTTGTCTACCTGGGAAACTAAGTAGTTTAAATTTCAAAAAAAACAAATATAATGTTATATGTTAAATATACAGTTCTGATTGCTATTCCGCTAGGAAAGCGAAGGACACCTTTCGAACCTAAAACACCTATAGATGAATCTATCGCTCTTGTCTACCACCCTGGCTTGATAGCTCAGTCGGTAGTTTAGAGCGTCGTGCATTTGTACTACGAAGGTCGCCGGGTCGAATCCGGGCAAGCGCACATGGGTTTTTTTTCAACACTTATCGTGCCGCTGGCCATCTCCAGGAAAGATTAATACATATATACTATACTTGTCTACCTGGAGAAACTAACAGTCGTTTAAATTTCAAAACAAATATAAATCAGTATATTAAATATACAGTTCTGATGCTATCTTCTAGGAAAGCGGAAGGAAACCTTTCGAAACACCTAACACCTATAGATGATATCTATTCGCTCTTCTACCAACCCTGCTTGATAGCTCAGTCGGTTCGAGGGCGTCCGATGCATGTAATACGAAGGTCGCACGGTCCGGTTCCGAATCCCTGGGCCAAGCGCACCTGGGTTTTTTTTTCAACACGATCGTGCGCTGGCCCATCTCCAGGGGAAAGATTAATAAAATAATACAAAGATAGGATTGGAGGGATATCTCCAAACATCTATGGCTGTAGTCATGTGCTCACGCAAGGAGTCGTGTTTTTGCCCTTTCATTAAGAATGTATGGGGTGCCATTCAGTCTATCTGGTAGCTCTTTCTTCATTTGTCCGGGTCTTCAGATCCATCAGTAATCATTCCATTAGCAGGATACTCTCTACACAGGCCTAAAGAACTTCAGCTTGGTTGAATTGGAGATTACCAGATTGCCATAGGTGTGTAGTTTATTGCAAAAAAAAGGCATTTTAAGCTTTTTCCTTTGGGGAACGAAGTCTTTCTGCTGTCGGCAACATAGGACCCAGGTACTTGAAAGGCCCTGACTCTTTAAATTGGATACCGTCTGTAGTGCATAGATTAGATGAAGATTATCTTCCTCATTGATGGTCATATATTCCGGCTTCTTGGCATTTATATCGATGTAGGCCGACTTTGTCTGCAGCATTCGCAAAGGAATGTTAGTAGATCTTGTGCATTGAATTTCAGATCGGCTGTTAGAGCTGGAATCCATCTGCATAGTCAGGTCTGTGAGATGCGCCCTTTGTGACGTCGCAGAACCATTTGGGTTTGATGGTGAGTCCCTTGTCGTTAATGATGGCAAGATGTCTGAGGATGTAATCCACCACGACTACAAAGAGACAGGGAGCAAACGATACCAAAAGAGATGGGAGCAAGCGTATTCTGAGTAGAGGATTCCAGTAGTTGTAGGAACTCCTTTGTGGGCCTATCCATGGTCTGCACCAAAGCTAGATGGTATCATACATGATGGCAATTGCTTTGACTGTCTCGGTTTCTGGGACACCATTAGTTGGTAAGAGAATATGCAGCATTTTTGAATCTCTGTGTTAACACTGTCAAAGCATTGGAAAAGTCTACAAACACAATTGGACCTAATTTTCTCTGGAAATTATTCAAACTCTTCGAGGATCCTTCTGAGGGCCAAAGTATTGAGCTAATGTTGATCTGCCTTTGGGAAACCATTCTGGTTTCGTCTGAGAATGGGATCTATGCGAGAAACGTTTCTGTTGAGAAGCATTGAATTGTAGATCTTAGAGGCCAGTCTGCTGGTGACAGTGAGATTCTATGTAAGTTTGGGGGGTTTGGTGGAGGGGTCACCTTTCTTGGGTAGAGGATGTTGATGAAACGATGTTTAATATAATAAGGCAGCTGGGTTGTTTTCCCATGTAGATTTGTCGTTACAAAAAATTCCAAACAGTTGATTCATGAAAAAGTGGATTCTTTCCAGATTACTGCAGGAAATGTTGTCGGGACCAGGTTCTTGGTGTTGTTCAGTTTATTCAGGCAGATCAGAAGCATCCTCTATGTGAAATGTCAAGTCTTGAGAGGAAATGCATCTGCTTATCTTGTGATTGAAGAAACGGTTCTCAAGGTTAGGTATTATGAATTGGTTGAAAGTAGAGGAACTAAAGTGGCTGACAAATGTTGTCGAGGACACTCTTCAGTTGTTTCACCTTTGATACTTATTTAGGTGGGGGGGTAGGCTTCTATCAGTCAGCTTCCTCGATCATGCCTCCCAAGGCAAGCAGCATTGTTGTATTGAGTGTAGGGTGGTCAAGTGCAGTTCAGCCCTTGGACCTTACTTAACATGATCCTCAAGCACCACGGTGTAAGCATTAAGGTTTCTGCTTGGAGTTCTGGTGGAATTAGTACAGTGCTTCTTGCCTGCAGACTAAGTTTTTCTCTGGCTTTGATGACTTTGTCATTTGAGGCAAAGGCAGTAGTCTTCTTCTTTCTTCTAGGAGATCTCCAGTGCAATTTCCTTGTTGGCTGAATGAGGCTTCCCATTTAAAATTATAATGTGTGGGGTTCTAATCTCAAGCTCATCAGCAAGCACGGTGTTGAACTTGATGTATGTACTGAACTTTTTACTGCAGTATACTGGTCGCGGAGCTTTGTTATCTCCCACACCTTTCTCAGTCAATTGTTTTTACGGGATATCTGGGGAGGGGGTTTACTCTGACGGCAACTGATCCTGCTACTGGCAAGGAGCCCAATCATGAGTTAGACTTAACAGCTTCAAAGAGTTGTGTTGAAGGCTCTTGAGTTATTAATGCTGTTAATCCATGACCAGAATGAGTCCAGCTGGACAAGTTCTCCATGGGGGGACGACGGTGCGCCTGTGTCCACCCACTATAATTGATTGATTTTGGATTTTGTTGCCAGTGGCAACAAGGCTAAACCATTTCATGGATTCCCTCACGCACACACCCGCCTCTGCATCCGAACAGCGCGTCCCTAGGCCCAAGTCTAGCCCCACCGCAATCCCAGGATGCGCAGAAGATTATGGGCTGGAAACTGCACCGGTGGCAGTGGACAGTCCATAAAGCGAGAGGACAAGTTTCATCAGGATGATAGCAGCAAATGGCTCTTTATTTCAGGATTACCAATCAGGTAAGATCAGGATATGCTCGATTCCCAGTGGCGATTAAGAGTCAGGCAGTGACAGCAGCTGATGACAAGGGCCCCCTTAAAATGCTCCAGGGGCCCCTCAAGGGGACACCTACTATTAGCCACTATAGGGATATTGCGCACTTCGCACCACCTTAAGCTGATGACAGGGCCCTTTTTCTAAATCCGCCACGACTCATTACAGTTGACAAGGATGGACACGTGACGGAGAGCCTTTGATGAGAAAAGAAAACACCACACCTACTGTAGCTGGATTTTCTTATCCTTCCAGGCGGAGGCTGTAATAAGTGCATAGCCATGGATGTTTCCTGTAGTAGAGGCTCGATGTGCACCCATCAGTGGTCTTGCATGCAGTGACATCAAAATCATACAGTTGTGCTTTATATACCAGTTCTTTATTGACTGTGATTGATAATGTCTGGACGTTGGAGTGCCGATGATGAAAGCAGCATTTGTTTAACAAAAGTTTTCCATGCACTTTTTGTAAATATCAGGGTAGGACCTTCCAGTAGGCTTTAGGACCAACCCACATCCGAATTGGTAGTAGAGAATAATGTTGACTCAGGAAGCCACAGACTTCAGATCCGGGGCTTTAAACCTGGCGCTACATTGTAAACAATTCAGCTTGTCCAATTAGTAAAATAGTAGCGGGGATTCACCAGGCTCCAGCCCCTTTCTGTTGGGGATGGTACAATGAGACTTGTCTTTCAACGGTGACACTCTGCCACAACATCACTATCAATAAATCACCACAAACGGGCATTACTACCAAAATGGAGGCCTTTTATTTTGCTCAGAATTCCAGATATTGGGCGAAGTATAATGGCGACCATTTTGAAATTCAAGATGGCCACTTGAAGGAAACAATCGACGACTTACTGAATGTAATAAATGTGTTCCTTGGCATCAAAATGGTATTGCCACCAAATGGAGCCTTTTATGTTGCTTCAGAAATTCCAGTATTGGGCGAAGTCAGTCCGAAGTATATATAAAAATGGCGGCCATTTGAAATCAAGATGGACACCGGAAGGAAACAATCTGAGCCTTCGGATGGAATATTTGTGTTCCTTGATATCACACACATAGATGCCACCAACTGAGCCCTTCTATATTGCTTCAAAAAAGTCAGATAGAGCTCTAAATATGTGAAAATGGCGGCCATTTTGAAATGTCAAGATGTCCGCCGAAAGGAAACAATCTGCGACTTTCTGAATGTGCTATTTGGTTCCTGGACATCAACAACATGGTTATTGCCACCAATTTGAATCTGTCTATGTGACCTCAGAAGTACAGTTATAGGGAAAAATATGTTGAAAATGGCAGCAATTTTTAAATCCAAGATGGCCGCAAACGGAAGGGATAAAAAAGTGGTAACAATTTGATTTAGATTTCTGGGGACCATTATTAAATTTAAGACCAAAAATTCCATTGCAAAATGACACACTTCCCATTACTAACGAGTCAAAGCAGATGATGTTAAATATTGAATCGGTCATGATATTTAGGAAAAGAAGGCGCAAATAGCCTAAGCTGAAGGCGCCATTAAAATCCAACAACAACACATTAGGAAAAGAAATTTCGTGGTGACCATTTATTCATTTTTCATAAATGTGCAATATGTGCACTTGACATACCCCATAGGATTAAAGGTATTAATTAGATAAACTATAGTTACACTATTTGCGAAAAAGAGAGCGAAAGAGAGCTCACAGGGAAATAACGCCTATTTTCCATAGGAAATAGGCCGCCTATTTACCTCTGAGCCTCGATACTCGTGTTATCAGTTCCTTTATCGGCTTTATTCCAGGGGCTACAGACCAGGACCTCTATAACATATATATTAATGTTTTTAATGTTTTCTAGACCAGTTTTTCTGGTGATCTGAATCGATGATGCCAGACAAAACCACTTGAGCAGGTTTCGAGGAAACGGCAAAAAACAACGTCAAAAATGGCCACAAAAATTAAAAACTCATTATGTTAATTACTCAAAAGTTTTGTAATTTTGTGGCTGTCCAATCAAAACAACCAATTGGGACCAATTTTAAAATGTGATTCATTAACCACCTAATTAGAGATTCACATATGGCCGCCTATACAACAAAGCATCTGATATTTATCTACTTTAACAGTAGAATGGTAAACAGGCATAACAATATAACCAAGCTTTAGCAATCAATATATTAATGTGAAATAATATGAATAGCTTTCAACAATTGACTAATCAATCAAATCAATAAACAACCATTTCAAGATGGCTCCAAAATCGCAAATGAGTTCAGTACCTACTTAAAAGGCAAGAGTGCCAGTTTGTGTATCTCACTTAACTGCTTCCGAGCAATTTAAATATCATAAACATAATCAAAGTGATTGATATCTGACAAGATCGCATCCTAGATAGGCGTAAATATGGCCTGCAAATGTCAATCAGTAAAGGTAAGTAATTCATTCACGCTGTGGCTAAAGAATATATTTTGTGTTTTAGTTGGATTTTCACTTCCAAAAAACCCAGAGTAGACTTTATAAGTGTCATTGGTCGTTGTTCACCAAATACCCGACATGGATGCCATAGGGGAAGCCTCAAACCTACCAAAAAAACAAAAAAAACCAAAGATACATACTCTCTAGACTATTAGTGCTCGGATTTTTTCGCAGCTTAGTAAGTGCCATTTCCAGCCATATTGGACACCCTCTTGGATGGCATCTTACAAGTATTCGATTCCTCGATTACCTTAATGATGGGTCATTATGATGGAACTACAGGATATACAAACATTGCAGTACTAGGTTAGACTCAGCTATCAATTATAGCCATTTTAGGAGTATCGGAAGCCATTCTTTGGATCCTATAATGACGGAATTTATTATCACTTTTTTAAAAATATGTCTTATGATTTTAATTAATTTCTTGACTGCCAAAACCCAGTCGAGATAACCAAATTACCAACCTTCAGTCAGAAATAGATCACGATCAACACTTTAAGTGTATTGGCGGCCCTATTGAATTCATTGATTATACGTTCATGGTTTACAGATCTACGTCAATTGTCACATGGATGTTTTTAAACGAGACAGGATGAAAAAGCACAACTTTTGCAGTGAACAAGAGATGAATGTTTTGTGTTTTGGTGGCCATTTTGATTTTTTTGCGTTTTTCAACAAAAATGCCAAGGTTTGTTTCGCCGGCATCCTCGGATTCAGACGAATCACGGCAATTTTAAACGCAAAATTAATCAACTTCAAAGCATAATCTCAATTTTTTTACATTGAAAATCATGTATTCAATAAATTTGAGTCTGGCCTAATTCTTCTTAAGAACTCATGAGTTTGGCGGGTCAATATGAATATGTTGTAACCAGTTTGGTTTACCTTTTTCGGGTTTTTATTTTAACATTTTCAAGTATTTTAATGCACCAGAACGGGCTCCTTCCCGCTCCAAAAAAACCTGCATTTTATGCCTATCCCGCGTTTCGTAGGCCCACATGAATTACAACTCCATATGCCCAGCGTACTCCCGTGCAAATGTCTTTTTTTGGTTGGGAACTCGGTAACAAATCGCCATATCTCATCTGTTCGGCATTGTTCGGAAATGAACACCAATCTAGAGCGAAACATCCGTCTTTTATTTTTAAATAAAAACTCTTAATGCAATAAGTGCATTTCCTATTAATGGTTATTATATTAGTTGCGATTACACAAAAAGGTAAACAATAAATTCGCAAAACGTATCTTAGCGTAGAAAACACACGAGCCGTTCCTGATCTTTGGAAAGCTGCGAATTGAGCAGTCACGACGCCATGGTATTTCTACATGTACAGTGTATACAAAGACAGCTAATAAGGTTTGATTTGTTTGTCTGGGAGAATCAAGTCAACAAGTTCCTGGTTTCAAAGGTGGTCAAGGAAGTCACTCCCTACTAGCTCATTACCATATCGACTCCAAGCCATTTGAGGGCGATTAAGCGAAACCGCTGTGGTTGAAAGAGCTCCCGACCTGACGACAGATAATAGGTGTGAAGTTGTGTTGCTTTTGCGACTGAAAGGATGCCCTTGAGAATATTTGATGGCAATTTTGAATTTCCTACTCCAGTTTATTATATACTCCATGTTTACACATAAACAAACCTTGCCGAAATAGGTATGAACAACTCCAAATAGATCAAGTCCATCATTAGCCCCAAACCTAAGCCTCAGCACCATAGTGGAGGATCGGTAGAATTTTGGTATCAAAGATTGTGTTGTATACGCAAATTGGCAAGTGCCCATATTATCACACAAACTTGTTTTTAATGCAAGATGAGCCTTTCGTGCTTGATCAGCAAGGTTTCTGGTTCGAGCTACCATTTTTATACAGCCAAACACCCAGGTATTTGTACTTGTCATTTACCACTAATGGTGTACCATTAAATTCCAGTGTTCATATGTTAACAATAGCACTTGTCATTTGTACATATACTGTTAAAGGGATTAGCAGTGATAATGCGAGAGAATCGAAAAATGTGGAAATGTATTTTTCAACTTACAAATCAGGGATAAGTGTGTACAATTCCATATAACTGCTTTAATGTAGAAACAAACCACCACCAAATAGTGAAAAAAATGAGGTACCGTCTCCCGCAAATAGACATACAGTGATGGCGTCTCAAAATCTACACTAAACAGCTAATTGTGGTTTACACCAGTACAGAATAAAAAAAAGATAAATAATGTTTGTGTTTGAGGTCAAACTGTATAGATCACGGTGCACAATTTCCTGCTTAAAATCTGTGATATTTACCGTGAAAGGCTTTTTTGATCTCAAGTAGGAATTTTGATATGCAGGTATAGAAATTACAGAATCAAATAAAAAGTACTGCCTTGTCTTCAATACACAGATTTCAAGCCAACCACTTGCAGGTTATGTTCGCATATCCATGCCACTGACAAAAATACAAAAAATGGATGTTTTTCGATGCTGCTAAACCCTTTAAGTTTCCATTGTTTGCATTATGTTGTATACTGTTGTGCAACCATCCCCTGCAATAAGCCCCTGGTTGTTGATAGCTAACTACAGGACACAGCTGTTCTGAATCAGGGTCCTTAGTTATTTAGGATACACATTATTCTCCACTTTCCTTGAACATTGCTGAGTGGCATTATCTCCAGAGAGAAACTCTGTTACCCCACATTATGCACTGGATGTATATGCATGGAGTGGTGAATAAGACATACTGTGTCCTTTAAGGGAAAAGCAGTAGCACCAAGGTTAAAAGTCAGAGAATCTTTATGGATGATAATGGCCAATCCTGGCAAAACTAAAAAATAAGATGATTCAAAATAGGTACAGCAGTACAGACAATGAGTATCCACGGTAAGCATTTCATATAGAAGTCCCAATCATGCAAATGAGGTTTTACAATATATTCCTGCATGATATTGTGCAGTAGAGCTTGAGGGAATCAATGGCAGTACCTCATTTGCATACTTGGGTCTTCTATATGAAACATCTACCAACTAACTCAGAGGGTTAGTCTTTCAGGAGTGGACCTTCTCCCCTTTCAACATACTCTGAAAGTGTGCTGTAACAAATGATAAAATTTCTCATGGATAGGCCATTCCCAACCATCCATGAGGATTGATATCACCTGTTACATTTAACTTTTAAAGTAATGTCAAAAGAAAAAAGGTTCCATCCATGAAGGACTAAATGTATCCTTGGTTTAAACCCAGTGTAAAGTTAGACTCCCTTTGAGAATACTAGCCAGAGGATTTTAACAGACAATGATGGCCAAACCTGGCAGAACAAAACTAAAAATGGATTAAACTAGGTACAGCAATACAGATTGCAAACTTCTAAACAATAATTATGACAATGTTGAATAGTCTCATGGTCCATACACAACCTTATTCAGTACACATTATTTACTGATATTCATAGAAAAATTAAGAAACCTTCACAGCTATACTTTGATTACCACCAAATAGGCCTCATAACACATATGAAATGATGTAGGCAATGCAAGAGACACAGTGTGTGGCGGTACATGATTCTGTGTAAATGCTGGAGTATGTTTGGTTTACTCACGCTCAGAAAGATCCAACCGCTATCCCCCCGAATATTGGTGTAATCAAAAGTATAGTGGCGTTTCACTTTCCCACCTCCACCGTTTTGGAATGAGAAATGTTGCTTCATAATTTTGAATTTTCTGTCACGGTTTTGTGTAGTTAGGTAAGGCAAAAGAAAAAAAAGCTTTTGGTTTCAGTTCTTTTAGCTCAAATCCTCATCACTAGGGCATATGGCACTTTTAGTTTAAAAAAAACATACCTTTGTCTTCTTTTTGTTGCATTTTAGACCATTTTTTTTTTTTTTTCTCATCAGCCGCTTTACGGCCAATTTTTCCATTTTTTTTCGTGAATCATTTTTGATAAAAAATATACACGACAGCGGGAGCCTAAAAACTGTTTTTCTTGGCCTAAACCAAGGTAATGTCACCATTAAGTATTTCTTGCTGCCACTGCCTGGATTTTAATTTTTGATTTCCACCAAACTTTTTTATAACAACTTCTGACTGTCTCAGCCTGCGCTGCTTCGGAGCCATAGGGGTGAATACGCTTCCGCAGGTCGGCTTCAGCATAGCTTTTTTTGATTGGTGCTCCCATCCTCTTCGCTGGTCTTGTGCCTTAAGTTGGGCTGGGGTTGCACTCGTCCTGGCATCCCCTTATCCCCTCCTGTTTCTCAGCTTGTGCATCTGTACCATACCTCGGTTGATATCTGCCCTTAGGTATCCGATGTGGTGTCTTGTCTCTTTCCCTTCTGATGAATCATATTAAGTGTTGTGGACTTGCTGTGTGTGACCTATAGCCCTCGTCAGCTCCGGTGGGCCATATCCGTCCATGCTCCCGCTTGCGGTTGCTCTGCTGTATAAGGCCTTTAGTTCGACTCTGGTAGCTGTTTAGCTCATGTTTGCGGGGTCGTCGAGATTACTCTCTTCGCCTCCTTGGCGGGGTTTCCCCCGCTGATACCTCGGTCTCTGCATTGAGAGGCTTGTGTACCTTTGAGGTCTCATTGACTCGGCCTTGGATGGCCTAGCCTGGACATCTTGTCTGGCCTAGGCTCCATTCTCTTTTTTTTGGATGCTGCGCTGCCTATGGCTGCCTTAGATCGAGCCCCTCTCGGGGCCTAGCTTGACCCATCCTGTTTGTGGGTTGTACTTACCGAGTCTTTGGTCGTTTGGTCTAGCCTCTCCCCTTGGACGTTTTGACCCTTTGGCCTCTGCCTTTGGCGGCTTCTTTCAGAGCCTCACCTTTGTTGGCCTAGTCCGCGTACCGGGCTGCTCTGTTAAGCCGTCTGGCCTCGACCTCCCCTTTTTGGGACGTTCAAGGCTTTTGTTCCTGCCTGTACGGCCTGTGCTCCTAACGGGAGACTATTCTGGTTTTGTTGGCCTGGGGCCGTAGCGTCCAGCCTGCCGTCGCAGCCTAGTCCACTATGTCGGGGGTTTTTTGGACCCTCCTTTTGGCTTTGTAGAGTCTTTGTTGTTGGGAGCCCCCCCTAGACACTGGCGGCCAACCCTCTCGGCTGGCCTAGTCAGTGCCTTGTCTCTACTACACAGGACTCCATGGTCTTAGGGTTTCCCCTGTTGGTCACCTTTTATAGACCCTTGTCTGTGCCGGGACTCTGCTACTCCTGTGGGTCAGAGTTTCCTTTCTGGGGGTGTGCTCACCTCCCTTTATTCGGGAGTTGTATGCTTCGTTTAGCGTCGGTCTAGGCTACTAGCCTGAGCTGGGAGTCCTCAGGTTCTTCCTGCTTTATATCGGCTCGTTGTTTCCCTTTAGGGACCTGATCCTGAGATCCTAGGGGCCCATCTTAGCTCTTCGTGAGCTCTCTTCTGCAGATTTCCGCTCCTATCTTTCAGACCTTTTGTAGCCTCGTTCGATGATTTCAACTTCACCGTTGTGTGTTCTTGCTCGCAGTTTCCCACCGTGGCCTTGCGGTTATGGTCAGATCCTCCACCCAGCAGACACAGCGGGCTCTTCCTGGTTCTCCACTGCTTCTGGTTGATTTTTTTTTATCTTCTTTGGTGACCTCATTTTGTCTTCGGTCATTGACGACTGGGGCCAGTTTTTGTCTTTTGGCCCCGTTTCGTTTTTCATGCCAGGTAAGGTCTCGACGTTTTTCATCTTCCGCCCTCTGTTTAGTTGAAAAGTGGTTTTTCCCCTACCAGGGCTCCCTATTAGGAACATCCCTTTTTAATAGCATAATGCAGTTTTTCCATGCCTCAGGCTCACCTGTGCGGAATAGTGCTGCAGAATTCAAGTGAAAAAGGGCCTTAAATTTCTACGAACCAGGGCAAGGAATAATAAATATGAAAATCATAGCTAAATTGATCATTGGGTTGTGTAGTTAAAGGGGGAGCCCGATTTAGGTCATAAGTTTTCATCTGATAGATGGCTTCACTTCCAAAACCCCATCTGTAAGGTTCGCGCGATATCAAAACCCCCCCGTTTTGATGATTTTTGAGAGCTAAAAAACGTGATTTAAGCATCCCCATAGAGTAGTGTGTAATTAAATTTGGTCGACCAAAAAGGGTCACATTTTCGCTCTAAAATCACAAATACACATACTTAGCCCTAACATTTCACAGGGTAAATGAGAAAAATAGTAGCTTCTGTAGCCAAAATTTTGACACTTCCGGATAAAATCCGGAGTCCCTGGGGACGAGGCTATAGCGATAGAGGCCAGACTTTAATGAAAATACGTGATGACAAAAATAAAAGTGATGGCAATTGTATAAACCAAATTTCCAAATGGCCGCCATTTTGAAAAGTAATAGCACTATATGGTGACGTAGTGGGGAATGGTGTTGTCGGGGTCAAGAGGTTCAATATACGATATCTGAGTCAAGGAAATTTATTGTACACGGCTTTTTTTCAAGATGGCCGACATATCATCAAAGAAAACCGTATACTTCTTATTATATATCCTAAGAAGAGGAGTTTGGTGCCAAAATGAGTGTTTCTGGGTCAAGGAGTTCAATAAACTATTCTCAAAACTGTAAAAATAAAAAGTGGATTTATTTGTGCATTGGTCACTTTTTTTCCAGATAGCATAATATTTAAGTACAAGTAACCAAGAGGTGTTAACTACTGCAATGTCAGGTTAATGTGGACAAAGTGATAAAATATAGTAACCCAGTGCTTGATAATAATACCAACACAGAATCCACGGTATCTCCTCCTGAGAACCTCCTAACTGCGCTTATGGCCCTATGAACGAAAACCCCAAAACATTGACTACCAATAGCCATTTACTCTGGACATATCTGAAACAAAACAAATAATAGTTTCTACTTAAAATACATACAGGCTAAATATCAAAATTCCCATGCAATTCAGATTATGTTTTGGGGGGAAATTTTAAATAGAGTAGTCAAGGTGTTTATTTTGGGTGTTCACATTTGGCCAGGGATCAAAGGAAAAAGTGGCCATTTCGATACATCACCAGAAATAAACCTTTTCCACTATAAATAATAATAAATATTATAACTACAGTGATTGGTATGCAATGTAAAGGTGACAACGTTCATGAAAATGAATAAAATTGCCCATCCAATTTCTTTTCTGAATATCTGCACTATGCTGCAGGACTCAAGCAATAGGGCGATTGGTAAGTAAATCTACCTGGTAATTCGGCGAACAAAGCACTTATATTCCCCTTTAATTTTTTGGAATTGCAGAGCCAGTGTTACTGTCCATGCAGCTGAAAAGTTGTCAGGCGTTATAGGATAGTTACTTTTCTCCGTCTAGTTTAGGGTAGACGTTTCACAATAGAAGCCCAAAGTACGCAAATGAGATATGCCATTGATTCCGTCATGCCTGCTTATGGTGTTAAGTAGCCAGGACGGAATCAATGGAAATACTCATTTGTATACTGGCGACTCTATATGAACGTCTACCCAGTTTGGCTTGAGCTGGCCTCATCGCGATTAAAAAAAAGCGAAAATCGTATTTACCGATGCGTAAAATCTGTCCCCGCCGAAGGCGTGATAACAAAATGTGAATAAATGCAACTACAACAACCAAACACCCCCTCCCCAACACCTAACAACACCCCACCCAATAACCCAACACCCTGCAAAACCCCACCCAACACAACCTCCCAACACCCCCTTCCCCACACCCCACAACTGCCCAACACCTCACCCCTCCCAACACTCTGCAACACCCCACCCCACCCCCTCCTTAACACCCCTCAACCCCAAACCCGCAACACCACCAACCAACGGCCCCGAACATACCTCGCCCGTCCCCACACCCCGCAAACACCCACTCCCCTCACAACCTCGCAACATCCCTACCCCCGCCCCACCACCCTCACCCTCACAACATCCCCCCCTACCCAAACACTGTCACCCCTCCCAGCACCCCACAGCACCCCCTCCCAACAACCCCACAACACCCCCTCCCTAACACCAACACACTGCAACACAACACCCTGCCAAAACCTACCACACCCCATACACTCCCCAACACCCGCAATACCTAACCCCCTCCCAAACACCCCACTCCCTCCCCCTATGGACATAGGAGTCTCATGTTGCGAAAGAATGTTGCTATTCGACGTACCGTTTCAGAGATACAGCAATAGCATTTTGATCTAGGCTCAATTTGCATACCTAAGCCGCTGGCCGCATATATCACCTACTTTCAAATTGCAAAAAGATGTGAACAAATGTAGGCTTTCATGTAGAGAGGAATTTTGAGCATCAATGTACAGTGTCAAAAATATAGCCAATTACGATGTGTTTATAATAATATATTAGCGAGATTTATATAGAGCTTATGCTATTGGCCTCGAAGCGCTTTCACAAATGGTTCGCTGATCATTTGTGGACCCCCCAACCATACCATAAACATTTAGCATCATTTCAAAGGGAGCAAGAAGATCGGGATCAGAGCTTTCCCTTATCACCAAACATACATCGAGATAACCATCGCAGGCCGGGACCAGCTTCCCAAATATCCGCATGGGTAAATCGGCACAACCAAGCGGTTAATTTCGTCCAGGGAAAATACAAGACAGCTGAATCTCACTGGGCTCGAACGCACGCCTATACGCAGGATGGCATACATGGAGTACGATCGCTACCTGATGAGCTACTCTTGTTTGCATTAATTAGCTCATTTGGATAATCATTGGCCTCAAAATACGCCCAAAATCTTAACAGGTCGAGAACTCTTAGCCCCGCTTCCTTCCACCAAAGGTACAGGCATTATACGCCTGACGAGCCTTGTACACAGGCCTTGCAGGACCATTTTCATAAATTATGCAAATGAGATACTTAATTAGCATATGTTAACACCCAAAAATCTTATCAGGTCGAGAACTCATCAACCGCTTCTTTCCACAACGTTACATCATTGTTGCCTTACGAACTCCAGATAAATCGTATACACACATGGGTTAACATTTTTAGCACGGACGAACGAAGGAACGGAATAAATTATGCAAATGCGAGTACTTAATTAGCCATATTTTACAACCAGAATCTAATCAGGTCGAGACTCATAAACCCGCTTCTTTCCACCAAGTAGATCATTGTTGCTTAAGGCACTCCAGCTAAAAATGTATACAACATGCGGTTAACATTTTATACGACGAACGAAGAACGGAATAAATTAGGCAAATGAGAGACTGAATTAGCATATGTTACACCAAAAATCTAATCATGTCGAGAATTCATCAACCCGCATCTTTCCACCAACTTAGATCATTATCGGCCTTACGGAACTCCTGATAAATGGTATACAACATGGATTAACATTTTTATCACGGACGAACGGACGCTGCTCCTTGTAATAGTCCCGGTTCGAACTCGTTCGGCGGGGACAATAAACTGTGAGGTTATACTGTGAGTTCAATACTTTTGATGTATATTTCATCATTTATTGAAAAACTAATGTGAACAAAAAGTCACTGGTGGATATGTGCTTGGTAAGCTGTGACTAACATCTTTGTGCAGAACAAGATTCCATACTTGTTCTATTCAATGTACCACCAAGTATTAGAAAAATAAAAAGTGGGTCTAGCGACCTATACCAACAACACGGTAAATTGAATAGAAATGGGGTTACGCGGCTTTTTTCATCTTGTTTCCTTTTCGGGAAAAAATGATGAAATATAAGGTTCAAAGTTAATGAACGCACAGTAGAAGCTTAAGGTTTATTTATTCGTGAAAGAGGACAAGGATCTTTTGCTTTGCGTCATGACAAAATAGCTCATTTACTCAGGTGATGAGCACCTGACATCTGTTTCAACTGCGTGGGTAATAACAATGGCTCTGTCGTTCCAAGATAAAAGTGCTTTATTCCTCTGCATACGAGCGGATGTACTGAATATCAAACAGTGCTATGTTTTATCGAGTCACTGCAGCATGATGTACATATAATGGTCCTGATATGTAGGAAAAAGAAGGAGCAAATAGCCTAAGTAGCTGAGGCGCCATTAAAAAGCAACAAACAACATTAGGGGAAAAGAAATCGTGGTGACATTTTATTCATTTGCAAAAAATGTGCAACTTTTGCACTTGACATACCCCATAGTATGTGAAAGGTGCTAATATTAGAAAATATAGTTTAACTATTTGCGAAAAAGAAGCGAAAGAGAGATCACAGGGGAAAATAGACGCCTATTTTACCTAGGGAGGAAAAGGCGCCTATTTCCCTAGCCCTCGATATCGTGTGATCAGTTCCTTTATCGGTTTAGTCCAGGCTACAGACCAGGTGACCTTGTTATAACAGATATTACTGTTTTCATGTTTTAGACCAGGTTTTTCATGGTGAATCTGAAGCCGATGGATGCCAGACAAAAACCTGCGCATTTTCGAGGAAACGCAAAAATCAAAATGGCCACCAAAAACATTAAAAAAAACTCATATGTTAATTAACTCACAAGTGTAATTTTTTGCCTGTCCAATCAAAAACCCATGAGACCATTAAAATGTGATTCATAAACCACCTAATTAAGAAATAAAAGGAGATCAATATGGCGCCAATACAACAAAGCATCTGAGATTTATATACTTTAACCGTAGAATGGAACATGCTATATAACCATGCTTTCGCAAGCAATAATTAATTGAAAAATTCTGAATAGCTTTCAACAATTTGAGCTAATCAATCAAATCAAATAACATTCAAATGGCTCCCAAAAATCGCAAAATCATTACTACTTACAAGGAAAGAGTGCCCTGTTTGTGTATATCACTATAAATGCTTCAGAGCAATTTAAATATTATAACATAATCAAAGTGAGTGATATCGCAAGATGGCATCCTAGATAGGCGTTCAATATGGCTGCAAATGTCAATCAGCAAAGGTCAGTAATTCATTCCCGCTGTAGGGCTAAAGATATATATTTTGTGTTTCGTTGGAATTTTCACTTCCGAAAAAACCCAGTAAGACTTAGAAGTGTCATGAGGCGTTGTTCAACAATACCCGACATGGAGCCAATGACGCTCAAAAACCTACCAAAAACAAAGATACATATCTCTCTAGACTAATAGTGATCGGATTTTTCGCCGCTTAGTAAGCTGCCATTTCCAAGCCATATTGGATACCCATGGGAGGCATCTACATGTATCGATTCCTATGATTCCTAATGAGTGTACCTACTCTGATTGACTTACAGGGATATACAAACATGCATACTATGTTAGACACAGATATCAATATAGCCATTTTAGAGTATCGGCAAGCCATCTTGGATCCTATTAATGACGGAACATTATCAATTTTTTAAAAAGATGTCTTATGATTTTAATTAAATTCTTGACTGCCAAAACACCAGGATCGATACCAATTACCAACCTGCAGTCAGAAATAGATCACATCAAAACTTTATTGTATGGCGGCCATTATGGAATTCTTGCTTACGTGCATGGTTACAGAATCCTACGTCAATTGGTCACACAGATGTTTAAACGAGAAAGGATGAAAAAACACAACTTTTGAGTTGAACAAGAGATGAATGTTTTGTGTTTGGTGGCCATTTGATTTTTTGGCGTTTTTACAAAAATGCTCAAGGTGTTCGCCTGGCATCAAGCGGATTCAGAATCGCATGAAAAAACTGGTCTAAAAGCGGTGAAAAAAAATATATTAATAAAAAAGGTTGATATTAGGTATCAATGAATCTGGTAGCCTGACTAGTTTTTCGCTGGGTCAATACGAAGTTGACGTTATGGCATGATAATGCACAGACTCTTACTGGTAGTTTCAACGTATGTGTACGTTCGTATTATTTTGCCTCAAAGGAACTTGACGCATTGTTGTGGCTATTTCGTCGACACCGTAGCAATAACATAGCTGCGCCCAGTTGCAATGACACCGGTGGAAAACCCTTGCACGGATAGTGAGAATACAAAAGAACTACTTACGTATGTTTCTGTCAGTGTTAGGGAGTGTGTCAGGAATTAAACCGGTGATTTCAGCGGGGGATGATTTTTATGGACATGGCATGGATAACGCTGATCTCAACGCTGATGGCTGTGCCGGAAACAGAAAGGTGAGGCTCTATATCTCAGATCTATCATATCTATGCAGAAAATATCCTATGCCCTGGTAAATTCGGGCGAATGGACGGACTTCGCCGTCATTGATTTACCGAAAAAGAGGGTTGATATCGTAAGTGGAGAGGACTTTCCTCTGTCTAAAAGGCAGTCAAAATAGCTCACGCTCTTGCCTCGCGAGCCTAGTATAGAGTACAGTACAGACTACAAATTTTACAATACAGGTAAGGCTTTATTTTTGTAAAGGCTCAGCTTCACTTTTAAACCAATCAATGATCAAAAATATATTCGGTCTCGGGAAAAAATAGTTACCCACACCCTCCAGTTCACCTCGGGGCCAATAGATTCCACACGAGCCTCATGATCATTAAATATTGTATAAGAACTGCGCAGAAATCAGTACTTCGCCGATATGCTTAACCAATGTCTTATCAGGAGTCGAGAACTCATCAACCCCCCTCTTTCCACCCAGTTACATCGTGTTGTCCGCTTACGGAACTCCCAGATAAATCGTATATACAACATGGATTAACATTTTTATCAATCACTGACGCAAAGCCGGACGCTGCTCATTTATAGTCCCGTCCGAACTATACGTTCGGCGGGGACAATCAATTTGAGGTTTCTTCTACTGTTAGTTTCAATAATTTTGACTGTATATCTTTCAATCATTGATTGAAAAATAAACTCAGGTGTGAACAAAATTCATGGTGGATATGTTGCTTGGTAAGCTGTGACCTACATCTTTTTGCAGGACCAAGATCCATAACTTTTTTCTATTCAATTTACCACCATGTATTTAGAACACTAAAAAGGGGGTCAGCGACCTAGGCTAACAACACACGGGTAATTGAATATAAATGGGGTTACCGTTTCTTTCAATCTTTGTTTCCTTTTCGGGAAAAATGATGAATATACGGTCAGAAGTTAATTGACGCAAAGTAGAAGCCTAAGGTTTTTTTATGCGTGAAAAGAGGACCTATCTTTGCCTTTGCGTCAATGAAAAAAATAGCTCAATCTTAATCAGTTGATGAGCACCTGAAAGCTGTTTTCAACTGCTTGGGTAATAACAATGGCTCTGGAGTTCCAGATAAAAGGTGCTTTATCTCTGCATACCGAGCGGATTACTGAACTATCAACAGTGCTAATTTTTGATCGAGTCACTGCCGCATGATTTAATATACTGGTCGCGATATTTAGGAAAAGAAGGCGCAAATAGCCTAAGCTGAAGGCGCCATTAAACTAACAACTTAAATATACTCGTGTGACATTTTATTATTGCAAAAAATGGTTGCAAACTTTTGACTTGGCATACCCCATAGTATTGAAGGGTCTATTACCCACAATCAGTTTAAATATTTGCGAAAAAAGCGAAAGAGAGAGTCACAGGGAAATAGACGCCTATTTTCTAGGGACAAAGCGCCTATTTCCCCCTCTCTCCTCGTCCTCTTGTTACCAGTTCCTTTATCGGTTTAGTCCAGGCTACAGACCATGTGACCTGGTTATAACATATATATAATGTTTTTTCATTTTCTAGACCAGTTTTTCCTGGTGAATCTGAAATCTCGATTGATGCCGCCCAAAACCCTTGAGCTTTTCGAGAAACGCAAAAATTCAAAATGGCCACCAAACATTAAAAACTCATATGTAATTACTCCAAAAGTTGTAATTTTTCCTGTCCAATCAAACACCCATTGAGACCCATTAAAATGTGATTCATTAACCCCCTAATTAAGAGATTCAATATGGCCGCCTTAAACAAAGCAACTGATATTTATCTACTTTAACAGTAGAAATGGACCATGAATATATAAACCAATGCTTTAGCAATCATAATTATTGAAATATTATGAATAGCTTTCAATTTCAACAATTGGCTACTCAAAACAAAATAAAAAAACATAAACCATTCAAGATTGCTCCAAAAATCGCAAAATTCATTCCTACTTAAAACAGGCAGAGGCTGCCATGTTGTGTAAATATCACTATACTGCTTCAAGCAATTTTAAATATCATAACATAATCAAAGTGATTGATATCTGCAAGATGGCCTCCTATCTGCGTTCAATATGGCTGCAATGTCAATCAGTAAATGTCATATAATTCATTCACGCTGTAGGCTAAACGTATATATGTTGTAGTTTTAGGTGGATTTTCACTTCCAAAAACCCAGTAAGACTATATTAAGTGTCCTTGAAGTCGTTTGTTCACCAAAGCCCCGACTGATGCCAATGACTCCGCAACCTACCAAAAACAAAGATACATATCTCCTCTAAGACTATTAGTGATCGGATTTTCGCCGTCATTAGTAGTGCCGTTTCCAAGCCATATTGGATACCCATGTTGGATGGCATCTTACCGTGTATCGATTCCGCTTATTACCTCAATGAGTGTACATTAATCCTGGATTGACTACATGGATATACAAACATTGCAGTACTATGTTAGACACAGCTATCACTTATGCCGATTTTAGGTATCGGAACCATCTTGATCCTATCAAATGAGTAATTCATTATCACATTTTTAAATATGTCTTATGATTTTAATTAATTTTCTTGACTGCCCAAAACAACGCAGGATCGTACCAAATTACCAACCTTCAATCAGAAATAGATCACGATCAAACACTTTATTGTATTGGCTGCCATATTTGAATTCATTGGTTCGTGCATGGTTTATCGCATCCTACGTCATTGTCACAATGATTTTTTTAAACGACGTGAATCCGACTTTCAAATTTGCTAAAATTAAAAAAACAAAAATGTTTTGTGTTTTGGTGGCCAGTTTGATTTTTTGCGTTTTTTACAAAAATCTCAAGGTTGTTCGTCCTGCATCCATCGGACATTCAGGATCAGCATGAAAAACTGGTCTAAAACGCGTTTGAAAACAATATATCTAATAAAACGGTTGATATTAGGCTATCAATAAATCTGTACCCTGGACTATTTTTTTTTCGCTGTGGTCAATACGAATGTTGACGTTATGCATGATATTGCACCACCTTCCCTTGTATTTCTCACCGTATGTGTACGTTCGTAATTAGTTAAGTGCTTCTAAAGTGACTTTGACTCTTGATTGAGTGCTATTTCGTCGACAAACCGTAGCAATACATAGCCTGCGCGGCGCCCATTGTGTGCAAATGACAACCGGTGGAAAACCCTCTGCACGGATGTGAGCATACAAAGAAACTAATTCCGTATGTTCTGTCAGTGTTAGAGGAGTTGTGTCAGGATATTAACACCGGTGACTTTCCGCGGGTGGATTTTTATATGGCATGGGCATGGATACTCTGATCTCAACGCTGCATGGCTGTGCACGGAAACAGAATGGTGCGCTCTATATCTCAGATCTATCATGTCTCTCCGAAAATATCTATGCCCTGGTAACTTCGGTGCGCAGGTACGGACTTCAGCGTCATTTATTTACGAAAAAGGAGGTGATCTCGTAAATGGGGTGGACTTTCCTCTGTCTAAAAGGCAGTCAAAGCTCACGCTCTTCGCCTACCTATCCTAGCTCATAGAGTACAGTACAGACTACAAATTTTACAATCCGGTAAGGCTTTATTTTTTGTTAAAGTCTCAGTTTTCACTTTTAACCATCAATGATCAAAAAGTATATTCGGTCTCGGGAACATAGTACCCCACACCCCTCCAGGTCACCTCGGGCCAATAGATGCCCACAACTATCCCTCATGATCATTAAATATTGGTGATAATAACTGCCGGGCAGAAATCAGTTACTACTTCTCCGATTGCTTAAAGCCATGTCCTTATGCAAGCATGTTTCCCTCTTTGATCCCACGGAGTATTGGTAGGTCCATGAATAACATGACTCCCGACTCCATCTGACAGTTTCGAAAATATTGCTGTTAAATTCCTTGAGACCTAAAAACTCTCGTTGTCACCAAATCGTCAATCCTAGGTGCTGTATAGCATGCGGTATCCTAACGATTTTGTCCTTTTAATAGTTGACAATCTTTGAAATAGTGACGTATGAAAACGGCCATTCTATCTTCTCATGACAGTTTTCTGCTAGCGGGCAAGATCTCATGTAGGCAGTTCCGGTAAAATAAGGGTCTCACTCCGTGGTTTAAATGTATTGTGTGTGAAAGAGAGACTCTTCAAGCACTCAGAACACTTCGAATTTTTGCAATCGGATTATTCTCTTTGCCAACTGTCTGCCATTTGTGTACTTCGTACATAACAGCATCATTTGGAGAACAGTGTCAAAGGTCAAGTCGTATTTTCTTTATTTTTGCCATGGCACCTGGTAGTGTCCTCTTTTCAACACAACAATTTTACAGAATTCTAACGATAAAGGAGATACCCTTGATTTTTTTTAGGTTATGTTCCTAGATATATACCTACGATTCATAGCCCTAAGCTTACAATATTTTATCTCTCATTTCCACTATTGAACTAATTTTTAGGGAAAAGTTTAAATTTTGTGTTTTTCGAATGAAAAGAAAATACCTATTCTTATATAGATTAACTTTTAAAGGAAATATGGTCCATGATTCTTAATATTTGGAAAATTTGGTATGGCTTAAGTAACGTAGATTAAAAATAAACAAATTACATATAAATCAAAATAATATTGAAATTGTCCACATTTGTTGAGTATTTTGCCCTTTAATTTTCCGCCCATTAGCTTACTCGAACACGATATTCCGACAAACTCCCACATCGCAAGTCGCAGGCAAATGGTGACGTCCAAGTGATGACCATCCATAATTTACGTCTTTGTGAACCATCATATTCGCATTTCTTAGCACTTATCTATATTATTAAAACGGCAAACTGTGCATGGTAGCGCATCGGATTTGGAATTTTATGGTGTTTCCTTACACTCCTTTTTCCGGGTAGCACACTGGCAGTTCCTCGCCAATCATAACCTTGCTTTCACAGCGCGCCGTTCCAGTTATTTAAAAAACACTTGCTGAGGTTGCCAAGGCAGGTATGTTTATATCGATGGTGACTCCTGGTGGAATCTCACAGGAGCCGCGGTGTGGAACGCATCGTCGTGCAAGGTCGCGCATGTCACTCGGCGCACGCGCATATGATTCGCGTGATCGCCCGTCTCCCTGTGCTATCAAATCCAATCCCCGCTGGTCACGCTACTGGAAACAGCCAACGGTTGGAGCCAGATATATCGTGGTTAGGAGAGAAGCCGTGATGAGAGACTCATTGTTCTGAGAGTGAAAGAGGGAGAAAGAGGGGAATGGAGAAAAGAGGTGTGAGGCTAGGAGAGAAGGATTGCGAAAAAGAGGAATGAGAGAGCGAGAGCTGGAGAAAGAGGAGTGAGAGGGGCGAACCCCGCCGGATGGGGGCAAGGTGGCGACGCGCGATGCCTCGCGCGCGCGCGCGAGACCTGAATACTACAACCGAGCGCGACCGCATGATAGCCCCACCTTCCTTTGTCGGGCGGACATGTTGATAGGAGAGAGCTGAGCAACAGAGACATAGAGAGGTGGTCAGAGACGAGAGATGGAAGGCGCAGAAAACTAATTTTTAGAGTTGAAATGTTGAGGGATAGTAAAAGAGTGAGAGGCCCAGAGATGGTCACGCAAAAAAAGAGATGAAGAGAAAGAGAAACAAGAGAGAGAAAGAATATGGCCAGAGAGTATTGAGAGAAGGAGATGGGGAAGTCAGATAGAAGAAAAATGGTGTAAAGAAAAGGATAGAAGTGAACGCATCGGTGTCTATTTTTCCAGAATCATAATTTGATTCCAGTCTTCCTCCAATTACAATAGAGACAAACTTATTCCCCCCCCACCTCAGGACGAATATCGGAAGACTAGACAACCCCTGTATTAGTAGTACCAAAACAAACCGGTCAAAAAGCAGAGAAGGACTAACATAAGAAAAAGAGGGGGAGACGGGGTGTCATCATGTAAGGGTCTTTGGGTGACGGCTGGGAGAGAAAACTATAGGGGGGAAGTTGAGGCATATCCTATAGATTAATGATAGAGGGGAGAGATGGTCATATACACAAGAGAGGGAGAGAAAAAGATGGGGGAATGGGTTGATAGAGACGCATGAGAGAAGAAACGCAATTTGTATAGGGGAAATTTTTGAGGATAAGGCCTTCAATCTTGCAGTGACTGTCCATTTTCCCTATTCACTGATGCACACAGTGCATTCAATAAGGCTATGACCTGTTACTGCGTACTCTGGTCTTACCGTATAGTCATGAGAAAAACCACGTCGTTGCGAGAAAAGTGCTCAAAGAATTTTCTTCTCTTATGTATAAGAAGCTCTAATTGTAGAATTATTATTATCAATCACATTGTGAATTTTATTATGATAGAACTTCAAAAATCCAAAATGGTTAATTTATAAGAGTGTATTTTGGTAGGGTCATAAAGCTAACTCTATGGCAAATACCACCAATGATTGCTGGGCCATATTAACAGAGGGCACCATGGACCACCGTTAGACCTATACTCTTCGTAGCAGCTGACAACCAAGATAATCTTATTTTCTATAAGTGGTTTAAGTTGGTTGACATACTGTGCTGAAAAAGATCCGAATCGACCATTTCTAACAAGGCTTTTCCAACATGTGTAAAAACGGGCCTTCTCGCCAATGTTCATGCACATAGTGTGTGGGTAATCGCTCATCCATAGCATGTCAGTGATCATTGTTGGATTGGTGCCCTGTGAAGTGGGAACTTTACATACGATCAAACTTAAGAATGGATTCATGTGCAGAATCATGTCAGAATGATTTGTTTGGGGTGGGCAAAATGTCGAGGCCCGTTTACAAGTTGACACTCAACGCACTGTTTAGAGCAAAGAAAGAAAAAATGAAGGAGGGAAGCCGTGCAGAGGAGGTTCAGATCATAAACTTGAGGTTGAACGGGCACTTTTAGATAGAGAGTTGATGAGTTACGAAAAACAATTGTGGCCATATCAACAGAACTAACGGGTTAGGCACACATGGGCCTACTTTGAGAAAAAAGATTAAACACTTACGGAATGCAATAATGCCAAGTGGGAGTTTGAGGTGGTGTCCCGGCCCGTAGTGTCAGTGATCGCTTCTGTTTCAGTGATCCTTCCATTTCATGCATCCGCTCCCGCTCACTTAGCTACGCGGGAGCCCGCGCGGAAGCGCGGGCTCCCGACTAGTTCCCTATATTATTAAACGCAACTTTGCATGGGAGCGCCAGCGGATTGGGGACTTTTTATTGGCGTTTCCATCTTTATTCCAGCGTAGCACCGACCAGTCCCTCGACCAAATCATAACTTTTGCTTTCAACAGCGCGCCGTGCGTAATTTACCCAAATACTTGCTGATTTGGCCAACGATCGTATGTTATGCAAGGGTGACTCCATGGGATCGCACACACGCATATGACCCGCGGCGTGAACGCATCGTCGTGCAAGTCACGGCGCGTGCATATGATTCGCGTAATCGTCTGTACGCCTGTGCTACGCACGCATCTCCTTTGGTACGCAAATGAAAGAGCACGGTTATTTTCCGAGCGAGAGAGAGTCCCGGCCTGAGAAGAGTGAGAGAGGGAAGAGCTAGCCTAGGAGAGAGAGAGAAGAGGAGGTAGGGAAAGAGGAGAGAGAGAGAGGGGAAAAGATATGGTGGTCGAGAGTCGATAGACCGATGATGAGAAAACGTAGGCATGTGGGGAAAGTTGTGAAAGAGATAGAGAGAAAAAAAGAGAACAGAAGAGAAAGGGAGAGGGAGAGGTGGTCAAGAGAGAGACGAAAGAAAGAGAAACGTAAGAGGGGAAAATGTGAGTATCTAGACAGAGAGAGGTAGATATGTCCTACGAAGAGAGAGAGAGGAGAAAAACAAGAGAAATAAAATTGGACTAGTATTGAGAGAAGGAGAGAGAAAGAAGGTGGAAGGGTAAGCCAGGGCGAGAAAAAGAAAAAAGGAATAGAATGAAAAAAACGAGCCAAGCAGATAAGGGCAAAAAGGAAAGGAAAGGCGAGAGACAGAGGTAAATATAATTTATATGGTCTTTGGGTGAACGAATAGATGAAACGTACTTTGTAGAGGGTGAACTGTTGAGGCCATAAAAGAGAGAGATATGGGAGAGATGGTAGAAGAGAGAGAGCAAGAGATGAAAGAGTGAGGATGGTTGAGGGAGACTGAATAAGAGAGAAAGACCGTATTTTGTAGAAGGGGAAATGTGGAGGGATACAGAGAAAAAAGAAGAAAATTGGAAGAGTAAGCCAGAGAGAGTCATAAACTGCAAGTGGACGGAACTTTTGTGGGGAGTTTGAGGAGTTGTGAGAAAAATATGGCGATGACAGGTCTACACGGGTTAGCACATGGGGAGTAACTTTAGAAAAAGGTTAAAAACCTTAAAAGATATATATAATTTGGATGAAATACGTTTCATATTACTTCGAACATGAGAACTAACGACTACAGGGTTACACTGATCATAACACGATCATGTTTCTTTCGCTTTGGTTCTGGTGTTGACGGAACTACGGGTTTGATACGGGAGTAGATTTTGAGATGATTAAAATGTTCGGAAAGTTATACGGGTTAACTATTGATGTTTCCCTAGAAAATGTTACCACGGCGCACAGATATGAACTATGAGGTAGTAAAATCGCATTCCTTTGGCACAGTTCAGTATCCTTTCTTCAAACCAATGTATTTAGAAAATACTCCCCCTGGTTTTTTGGGTATGATATATGAACCCAGATCACACAAGGTAAGTTCATGTCAATGTATTACAAGTACAACCCACTGAACGGTGATCCTTGGTGGATGATCATATGGTAACTCATAGTGAATGACGGAACTAAAGGAACTTGAGGGATCAGTGTTACAAATGTTGTGACTCGGGGTAATTTATTACGGGAGTTTTGAGGTGGTTAATTTCAGTGATCGCTTCCATATCAGTGATCGCTCCCGTTCAACTAGCTGCGGGAGCCCGCGCGAAGCGCGTGCCTCCCGCTAGTAATCTTACAACACACGAAATGAAACAAATAATAAAAATAATAAAAAACTTAATTTTTCTAATTTTAATTATTACTTTCATTAAATCCCTCAATATTACCGTGTCAGCAATAACACTTCGAGTCAACACGATTTTTTGGTCATCATCACTTTGAACGTCACGAGGAGAGCAAAATTGGGTGGGCGCTTTGATCATGAGCCGTGGCGAAAATCCTCCGTTTTCTTCATGATGGCCAAAAAGCAAAAAATTAAACTGCCTCTATTTTGGTTAATTTTAACATCAAATTGTATTATTTTTCGGGAATTCGTGATGTATGTCCTATATTTTATGAATGTAAGTCCCACCGAGCTGTGACAACAAAAAATCTTGACATATTCCCTTAAGAAAACTTACACACTTATCATTCTGCAACTTGCATGATTTTCTCTTAATACACGCATATACAAATTTTTCAGCAACAATCTATTCGATAGCCTTACTTTTACCCTAATTAGCATTTTTGACCCAAAATAGAGCAAAATTTGCATTTTTTAAAAATCAAATGCAAACATTGAAAAATTTCAGGAATTTTTCTATGATCATCAACCAACAAAACATAATTATAACCAAATGAGTCTAATTAAATGCTCTTAAATTGGCCTATATAACAGAATTATTTTAACCAAAAATTTGGCAAAATTTAAGAGTTTTGTTTATTTTCTATTTTCTTGCCTTTTGTGAGAAGTTTACAAGCTATTCATCTGAAATTGTTATGGTTTTCTCCCCTTCAAACCTTTACCAACACAACTATGAAGAGAGTGAGTTGGATGAAATGTTAATACATGGGCCTAATTTTGCATATTGTTGCAAAAATGAGCATATTTGGAGATTTTTTTCCTTAAATTTTGCACTTTTATAGAGTTTACAAGCTATCAATCTGCAATTTCCATGCGTTCTTCTTCAACCTGTACCACACAACTTTTGTACATAATGAAGTTGAAATTTATTTCATGACCAATTTACATATGTTTCTAAAAATGCCGCAAATGTATCGACGGCTGTTAAGACCCCCCCATTTTCAGCATCATATTCCCCCAAGATTCCATTTTTCAAAGGTTGGGTCCCACTCTCACCCAAAGGCCCCTTTTTTTGGAGATTTTGAAAAAAGAAAAAAATTGACACCACAATAATCCTACTTTTTGCAAATTTCCCTTTGTGTTGTATACTTAGCATATTTTGGGATGTCCAACTAACCCTATTATGGGCAATTTGGCTGTCTCTCCACCCAAAGACCTCTATTTTCCAGGTTACCGAATTCTCTTGGTTTGAAATCGCTAGCCTTGCACCCCTATGAATTTTCATGTTGGAGTGCCACCACCCCCCCTATGAATTTTCAATGTGGAGTGACACCAACCCCCCCCCCGCCCCCCCCCCATTAAAATTATCTAGGGCAGGGTGATTAATTGCGCCAGGGGGAATGGATCAATATAGGGGAATGCGAAGCGAGAGAGTGCAACATGAAATTTTTCATCAAGAAGCGAGGAGGAACAATGAGCTTTTCATTGAACTTTTCATTTTTTTAACGGAAGCGAGGAGGGAATGCGACCTTTCTCGCCGAAAAAAAAGTTGAAATCCTCCATTTCTCCTGGTGTAAATAATGCATGCCCCGTCCCCCAATGTAATTAATAAGCATATCCTTCAATAAGCAATTGAGGGACCTGCTATAAGGGCAGAACAGAAGGTCTAATCAAACAAGTGTAAAATTTCGGCAGATTTATAATGGAAATGCATTTCCAATGGGGCGTTGAAAGGTGCTCGAAAACTGCTCATTTTGTGAGATGACTTATCAAGGTATCTCACGCGATAGCTACCAACATATTTGAGTGGGAATGGCATTGGGATTAGCATTATTTTGAATTAAATTGATGATTTCTGTAGAATGTGTTTGTTCTCTACGCACCACTCACACACACGTTCAGTGCAATAGATCGGTCACCGATTACGTAATAGGTAACTGAACTGCCTACTCATAGCGTTTACAAAGGTGACGCACCCCTAACAAGTACATAATTTTGCTAAAATAAATTGTCTAAAATTATCAAAATCAGTTCTACGCGTGTTCTCACTTCTAGTATGTGCACATTTTTGTGAAAATGAATTAAATGTCATCTCCTTTTTTCCCTGAATATCAGTGACCAAGAGATGCACACTACGTTCCATGACTCCAGCAAATAATGGTGCTATTGATAAGTAAATCCGCCCGTTATGAATAGGACAACGGACTTCAGATTCTCTGGGACTGCAAAATCATTGTTATATTGTCCATGACGTTAAAAGCTTTTGAATTGTTTTCACCGCCCGGTTTAGATTGAGCTACAGCCTCATTCACGAAGAAAATAAAACTCAAACTTCTACTGGGAGTTTAATAACTTTGATCGTATATTTCATCATTCAAAAAGGAAACGAAGATGAGCAAAAATCATGAAAGAAGTTTGATTGGCAAGCTATGACCTAACATCTTGGTGCAGAACCAACAACCATAACTTAACCATATTAATATTGGACCTCTTTTCTATTCAATTAAAAGTTTGTTCGGCACCGGCAGACCTGCATTTCATATAGGTGAATGATTTTCGATTTCTGCTATGAAAGCAATAAATTGCATAGAAATGGGGTTACGCGGCAAGTTACGGGTTTCTGCACAAAGATGATAGGTCACAGTTTGCCAAGGAATTTTTTTTCTCATGAGCTTTGTTCACCTTCATTTCCCTTTCGAATAAAGGATGAAATATAGGGTCAAAGAAAATTGAACACACAGTAGAACCTCTTTATTATTCGTGAAAGAGGACAGTTAATTTGTGTTCACGTCATGAAAAATAGCTTAATCTAAATCGGGGTGATGGTATAACACCTGCAATCTTTTCAGTTGCATGGATAATAACAATGGCCCTGCAGTTCCAGATGAAAAAGAAATCTGTGAAGTGTTTGGTCTTCTACATACCGAGCGGGTTTACTTATCAATAACCCCATTATTTGCTGGAGTCAATGAATCATGGTGTACATCTCGTAGTCACTGATATTCAGGGCATAAATTGAGATGACATTTAATTCATTTTTTCGAGAATGTGCACATACTATAAGTGAGAACACACATAGAACTGATTTCTATAATTTTAGGAAAATTATTTCGGAAGAATTATGTACTTCCCAGGGGTGCGCCACCTTGGTCCTTATCCGAGTATCTTTTTCCCTTTGGCCTCATGGCCTATTTTGTAAATAGTTTTATTCAACTCCTTGACCCAGAAAATCTTTAATTTGACACCACAATCATCTTCGTGGGCTATATATTAAGAAATGTAAGGTTTGTGTCAATAAAAGGTCAGCCATCTTGGAAATTATCGGCACATGCAACATTTTATAGTTTGGGGAATAATTGTTTTGAACTCCTTGACCAAGAAAAAACATTTTTTACACCAAAATTTTCTTCTTAGGTGTTTTTGGCTTTAAGATGGCTTCCATTTTGGAAAATGGCGTCGTATGCAAATTGCCACCACTTGTAATTTTGTTATCACCCGTTTTCATGAACTTCACATCCCTACAGTCGATTTTAGCTGTGATGACAAATGTTATTATTCCGGACCCGGTACCACTCTTCTAAACTGGTTAGTGCTGCAGCACTAGAAATCTTCTTTTTGCGAGAGATTATGGGCAGTCTTCTCGGCTGTCACGCCCACTTGGGGGTGCCCTGCGGGGCTGAGACTACTTCATGTTCCTTCCGCTGACTGCTCAGCTTTCGGATACGGGTGCTCTTGGTGCCGTTCTTCGGCCGCCTTTGGGCGACCTTTTTCTGAATTTGTTTACCTGGTCTTTGTACTTCAAATTCAGTTTGGTATCACTTTAGCCTTTCCTTGGCCTCTTTTAGGCTACTCTTTCCGCCTCCGTGATGGACACGGTGGGAGTCGGAGAAGGCTCTGTCGTGGATTATTGTGACTCGGGGCTGATGTCACTGTCTGTTGTCATGTTTCCACATCTCTTTCAGACTCGTTTTTGGGTTGTGTTATGTTCCCCAATTTCTTCGAGTCGTCGGTGTCTGGTTCATCTCTCTTGATGCTGGACCGCCTCCATATTCAGGTTTTCTTGGGGGATTCCGTCCCTCAATTCTTTCTGTTCGTTTCTCGAACCAAACCCCAGCTCATTCTGTGTCGCTCCGCCCTCGAGGGCTGGGTGATTTCGCAGTTGCCGACCTCTCGATGGTCTTGTCGAGTTTTTCTCGGTACTTACGCTCCCCCTTTTCCGATCTTCTTAGTATCGGGAGTCTTGGAGTAGCTTGCCGGGTCGTTCTTGCAGCGCCGCTTGGTCCTTTGGCCTATGGGTACTCGCCGGGTGGTTCGTCCAACTGTTTCCTTTGGACGGTCGGAGCGCAACTCCATCGGTTCTTCATCTGGTTTTTACTGCTTGACCCTTTTACCGGTATCGTTACGGTGCGGCGTTCAGGGTTTTATCAGTGAGCTTACTCGCTCTTATGCACCTTTCTTGGATTTTCACCCTTGAGATTTCTTTAACGCCTCGGGTCATTCCGTCCGTGGTACGAGCGTGGAGATGCTTCCCTTGCCTATACTCGTTCAGGTGGCGGGCCTCTCTTTCAAATGCTTTGATAGCAGTCCTGAGTCTTCCACTGTTCGGAAGTTTTCAGGTCTACTGTCTTTGTCTTCTACAGAGGGTTCTTATGTCGGGTTATCCATCATCGTGATTGGTTCGACCCGTCTTCTAATTAAGGGTATGTTTCTCCCGACCTCCCTTCTGGAAAGCCTTTCTCCGATACATCGGAGCTTTCTAGCAGGGTTGGATTATTTTTCGGAGTGTTTCGATTATTTTAACATCAACCTTCAAGTGTTTTCAACCCTGGTCCCGCCTCTCGGATTTATCCGTTTCGGGACCTACTGCAGTTCTCCGTTCGGGCCCGAAACTGGGTTTACCGCTTTTTCTACGGGTCTTGAACGTTAATCTGTTTTTGTCTTCGCTTTTCCCCCTTAGGCCTACGTCTTTTAACTAGCGATGGCTAGGTAGATATGTGTTTCAATTGCTGATTCCATCGCTATAGTTTTAATCTGGCATTGCCCGAGCCCATTTTCTGGTATCAGTGAGTTTTTGGGCCTACTATAGCGGGAATCCGTTCGCGTCTACGACTCTGTGCGTAGCAATCTTGGTGTTATCTCCTATCACGTTTCCTTTGGTGTATCTCGGTTACTATCAGAGTAGAGTTTGTGAAGGATTATTGTTTGTTGATGGGTAGGTTCCATCCCAATACATCCCCATTTTAAAACCCATGGTGTTTACCGGTAATGAGGTCATTTGAGCTTACGTGCAGTATTCTTGCGGAGTGCATACACAAGAGGTGGACTGACCAACAACAAATATTGGCAGTTAGCTCTCCAGTTAGTAAAAAGCTAGGGGATACATGTAGTGTTATGACGTCTCGTAGGCGTCAAAGGTCAGAAATACCTTTCAAACACAAATAAATGAGCCTTGTGCAGAAGTGATCTGAATTTTATATAATATAACAGACTTTAATGATTTGTGATTGGTTCAAGAATTTGGTATGTCCAAAACAATCTTACATAAAGTAAAATTACACACAATTTATATTTTTGATACTTAATGTCCAAAAGAGGCGTTGCAGTTCAACGTTGATATGTCCTCACAGCGAAGACTCCAAAATGACAGTATGCAAAGTCACACTTAAAGGCCGACTCAGAGATTTCCTGAGGAGGGTGCCCTCAATTTCCAAAAAAATCCTGTTTTTTGCATGTACATAATGCTTGTCTATATACTAATCACTGTGCGAAATTGCTAAGCTTAAATCGAATTTCTTCATATAGAAAATCACAACTTTGTTATAAAATTCCGGATCCGGAATTTTTGTTATACACAGTATCCTATGGGACGTAATTCTACACATAAATGTTTACTGCATCAAAACGAAAAATCCGATTCATCTCAAATTTCGGAATTGTGCATTTTAGGTTACTATCTTTAGTTCTAG